>ML312527.1:0-61242 GCA_005239505.1 Nicotiana paniculata
AAGTGTGACAAACTACCCACGATTTTGTATGAAGACAATGCAGCATGCATAGCACAATTGAAGTGAGGATTCATAAAAGGATATAGGACAAAACATATTTCACCAAAGTTATTTTTCACACATGATCTTCAAAAGAATGGTGATATCAATGTGCAACAGATTCATTCAAGTGATAATATGGCTTATTTGTTCACAAAATTTCTACCAACGTCAACCTTCAAGAAGTTAGTGTACAAGATCGGGATGCGAAGGCTCAAGGATGTGAATTGATGCTCTCATCAGGGGGAGTAATGCGCATTCCACTCTTTTTTCCTTACAAGGTTTTGTCCCACTGGATTTCCTTGCAAGGTTTTTAACGAGGCAACCAAAAGGCGCATTTCTAAACACGTGTACTCTTTTCCCTTTTCTAGAATTTTTTCCATTGTGTTTTATTTTAGTTAAGGTTTTAACGAGGCACATTATTTGTTGAATAGACATTCAAGGGGGAGTGTTATAAATAGAACTCTATTTAGAGTGAATGTCTATCTTTTAGAGAGTTCTACTTTGTGGCTAAGTTATTTTCCCCTTATAAATAGAGGGGTCTTACCCCATTGTATATCATTCCAAAATTCAATAAGAATTTCCTCTCTTTCTTCAATATTGTTCTTGTTTTTTATTGTTTCATAGCATAAAGACTAATTTAGATAATTTTTTATAATTAAAGCTATCAAATCAAATTGCATATGTGTATATATATGTTAGACATGCGGCATCAAATAAGGTCATCTATATACATTTTTTATTACTAGTTTTAGGATACGTACATTGCATGTGTGTATCGTGTCTATCAATTAAAAGTATATATATATTGACATTAAAATAAAATGTAATATTTGTTTAAACAATAAAAATAATTTTTATGGTTGACCAAGGACATATATGTCATTCATAAAAATTTCATATTTGTATTTCTTAAATGCAAAGTACACGTGGACGCCACATTCCTCTAGTCACAACTCTTCTTTAAATACACTATGCATATGTTGATTAGACTCTTTGTGCAGCAAATGCTCGTTTCCAATCTTTTTCTCATTTTGAAAAATTATTTATTTTATTTTATTCAAATAGAAGCTTCCATAGAAAAATTAAAATTAATTTTTAAATAGTACATCAACAAAAAGAAGTATCGATATTACAAGATTTTCATATTTACCCATACTATCTTAAAGCAATTTGAAAATAAAAATTAAATATTTTTTATCTATCCATATTATTTGAAGGCGAATTCAAACTAAATATTTTCATATTCAAAAGTAATTTTAAAAAATATAGCTTGTTAAATCTCGAAAGTTAATTAACTAAATACAAACAAACAATAATTTCAATAAAATTGTAATGTTGGGTCCGTATACGAGCATTTCCTCATCTAGTACTATTAATACATGTAAAGCAAAAGGTCGATCTTATTTTTAAATTATTTTAATACCTAAATACACTCCTAAGTTTAAGAAAAGATCTGATTGTGTGATTAAGCTGGAAATATTGCATAAGTTTATATGTTCAGATTTAATATGTGTGCACGTCACTTCTATGAGAATATTTTACTCGCTTCGATTTTAAAATATTAGTCCTTTCAATTTAGTGAGTACTAATTAAATTTTTTAAGAAAAGCTAACGACTAATTTAGACACTTTTTTATAATTAAAGCTATTAAATCAAATTGCATATGTGTATATATATATGTTAGACATGTGGCATCAAATAAGGTCATCTATATACATTTTTTATTACTAGTTTTAGGATACATACGTTGCACGCGTGTATCGTGTCTATCAATTAAAAGTATATATATTGATTGTAATATTTGCTTAAACAATGAAAATAATTTTTCCCACACTAACATTGTAATTGTATTCAATATCTTTTGAAGGTGCATATATGATGACTTTCGTTATATTAGTTGTACATTATTTTGTAGTTATACATATCTTATAATATGATGTACAAATATGTTAAATTGTGTCTCATCTGACATCTTTTTATGAAAATATTTTATTTCTACTATTTCATTCTTATTTCTTAAGGTTTGCATTTTAACCAATTTAATTCTTAATAGTATAACTGATTTTGTTTTATATTCTTATTTCTTTTATCGTTGATGGTCTTTTCATGAAGAATAATTTATGTATTCTAAGGTTTGCGTAAACTTGTAAACTAATTTTACCTATTTGATGAATTTGGAAAGCAATAAAATTAGATTATTTTGCTAGTTATATAATTCAAAATTTGAAAAAAAAATAAGTTAATTCAAATATTTAAATATCTTTTTAATCACTAAAAAATCTATTTTTGAGGATTCAAATTATTAATATTAGCTCATATATTAAATATTTAATTATAACTGTACTTTTATCCACAAAAACTACTTTATTAAATAATAGAATCGAACTTTTGCTCTTTATGTTTGTCGTAGTGTTAGTAAATGACTTTTGTTAATTACGTTCTTTCCCTCTTTCTCTTGCTATTATAAAATATATTCGTAATTATTTTTTAAAATCTATATTAATATTAATATGTAAGAAAATTATTGATCGAGGAATAATATTAATAGTCAATTGACCAATTTCACAGACTACTCACAACATTTAGAGGTTAATTACTGATTTGGGATAAAAAAAAAACAAAGCAAAATGCTTTCTCTTTCTTCAATCTTTCTTTATTTTATTTTGTTTACATCATAACTGTTTACCTAAAATTTAGCACAATTATACAATCTCTTTTGAGCTAAAAAATGTTCAACAGTAAGAAATTCATACGCATAAAGATTTGGGATTATTTAATCATACTTTAATCGTAAAATGTATATAAGGTAAAATTTAATAATTTTAAAGTCCTAGATATGAGGACTTCTTATTTAATTCAAATAAGAAAAGATTTAATGAGTATTAAATTAGATTTAATTTTAAACTCCTAAATATTAGCTTGTAAAACAATCAAATGACTATTTTGTCTAGTGTGAACTTTATTTTAAAAGGGTAAAAAGACAAGCGACATTTCGCTAAGGGTATTTGTGCATTTAATATAGTATAAATATAGATTTAAATATAGATAGATAGATTTGTGATAATGAACGAATAATGTTAAAAAGATTCTAAGAGCCCTTAGTATTTAATTTTTCCTATTAGTTTAAAAAGTAAAGTCTCAATTAATTAATATTAAAGTCCTTTTTAGTACATCATAACTTTAATAAATAAAGATTTAGTAAATAAAATTTATACGATTAAAAAGTCTTATTTGTTAGAAAAATAATTGTATAACTATTTTGTCTAGTGTAAAATTCAATTTAATGAATATAAAGCCGACCAAATACTTTTAATTGGTAAGAACAACTCTTTAACTCAAAAATTAAGTAGTTTATAATATGCAATGTTATTATGATTTATTTTCACAAAATCAAAATGTAAACAAAATAGAAACATGAAAAGTTCAAGTTGAGTGATTTTAGCCAAACAAAATAAAGTACTTCTAATAGAAAGGGAAATTGAAAACGTTAATTTAAGGTAATTTTCGGCCTCTTCTGTGGCCTTTCCCCCTAAATATTTGAAAAGTATAGTTATAGTTGTATCATAATTAAAGTGAAGTATTTATATAAGGTAAAATCTTCATTGACTTTTAGTTTTTTTAGAATTTAAATAAGAAAAGATATAATAAATAGAATTTTAGTTGGTGTAAAAGTCCTAAATATTAGGAAGATAAGTAAAATGACAATTTTATTCAATGTAAAATTTATTTAAAAGATAAAAAAGGCGAACAACATTTCGTTAATAGTCTTCGTACTTTTAATATAGCAGTATAATATAGTATATAGAAGATAGATAGATAGATAGATAGATATAGCTAAATTCATCTTATAGTATTTTACTAGTCACGATAGTTTCCCTTTATATTCGCAGGGAAAAAAAAGATAGTTTCACTTTTACAAATTTGGATAAATTACGGTAGATAATTCCCCAAACAAAAAAAAAGTATAAATACCTCCTAAACTTATTTCGAAAGCTACACACATTAATTAGTGTGTATATTCACCATGTAATACAAATCTAGTTGCAGCATTTTAAGGGTGTATTTACTCCACTTCAAAAAAGTTAACCTCTAAAAAGTACATGCATGTAACAAGGGGGTGGCAAACAAACAAATCGTAGGCGGCTCGAAAACATGTAATGTAAAATAGATAAAATACCTGATACGGTGATATTTAATACAGATAGAAAATGGATTAGTCGGTGGATAAAATAGATAACCGTATTATTCATTGCTTCTATATGGTTACTTTTGGGAGAATTTATAGTCTTCCAAATTTAAGGAACCCCGATAATTAACGGATTCATTGAGTAACTCTTGGATAAACTATTAAACTAATTAGAGTTGTATCTTCTAACTTCATTCACAAATGAAACTTGAATTTTAGTCTTTATAAATGTAAAAGTTAAACTCATTAGTTATGCATTAAGTATCCATTTTTTACTTAAATCTTATCCATATTTGACCCATATTTAAAGTTTATTATCCAACCCATTTTTTTAAAGATAATATGGATAGATAATTAATTTTTTTATCCATTTTACCACCACTGCACGTAACTATCATTTCTAACACAAGTTTAGGGGTGCTTATGCTTTTCCAAAAATAAAAATAAGAAAAGGTTTAAAAGAATTTTCATGCAAGCTAGGGGTAAAGTATGTACTAAACTTTTCTTATAAATTTTTTTTATGCAAGTTAGGAAATCTTAATAATCTCTTATATGGTCGGATAGTGGGAAAAAAAATATTTGTGTCAGTGTTTAAAGTTTAAACTATAAACTCATATCTTATAGTATCTTGAGAGAAACTGGCATATAAAAGGGTGATTGACATGAATTATCCAATAAGGGGTTTGTCTTTAAATATTATTTTCGTCCAAAAATCAAAATTCATGATTAATGGAGGAACAATATCATCATTTTTGTTCAATAAGATACCAAAGTGGATGGCTCCTAGAATATGGCGCCCTTGGGGCTTTCTATTTGATTCTATTTGAGATATGCCCAGGTGACTGCGGTACCAATCAAAAAGACAATCGTCGTTACTAGACGACGAATGGAGAATTTTGTATAATAATACAAATTGTTTTTAGATTTCTATTTACAAAACTAAATATTTTTTTTAAAGTACTTAGAAAATGGCTTCGGCCACATACATTTATTGCTTGTGAGGGATTTCTCTACTACGAGGGATACTTTACTATAAAGATAAACTACTGAAAAATGAAGTCTTTACTACAAATACACATTTGAAGAGACTCCAATATTTCTAATGGAGAAACAATCATCAGAGCCAGGTGCAGCGTTAGCGGGGGAATTGACAAAATATTTGAGACAAATGATATTAACGGATGTCGACAAGTAGCATATCTACAACCCATGAAAATATTCAATATTATAAAGCTCACGGGGAAACGCCTAATGCACCACTATCTTAAAAAAATACAAGACCTATGGAAGCCTAATAAAAAAATTTCACTAATAAATCTTGGAGAAGATTACTATACAGTCAAGTTTGCAAAAGAAAAGAACATGATTAAGGTGCTACAAAATAGTCCTTGGTATATAAACAAGTTCTTCTTATCAGTACAAAAATGGGTCCCAAATTTCGTGGCAAAGAAAGCTCAACAAAATTACACTGCAGTGTGGGAAAGGCTACCCCAACTCCCCGCATAATCTTACGATGGAATTATCCTCGCAAATGTTGAGAACAATATTAGGAAGCTACTCACAGTAAACGCATGCACGTCAGCCACATTAAGAGAAAGATACACAAGATTATGCATAGAGATGCCATTGGAATAGCCAGTACAAACTCATGTACTCATTGGAATTCATAAACAACTCATCCTATACGAAAAGGAAAATATTTTATGCAAATCTTGTGGAAGGCTAGGGCACATGTGTCATAATTGTCCCTACTCTACTCAACCAATCTAACAAAAGGGACAACAAAAGCTTTTATAGCCATATCCACCCGTGAAAGGAGGATCTCAAGCTCCTTCCCTAAAAAAAGCAAGGTTAGAATATTCAAAAACTATAATAACATTGCAAGCACATCAAAGGTGTCAGGTATTAGTATACGCATTTATGATGCTTCTATTGGTAAGTACCTTAATACTCAACACTTGAAATATGTTAACAAACAATATTTAAGGGATACCAACAATGCGTGTAATAAACACACCCCTCTAATGATCGTTAACAAACCAAAAAACTACTTAACTTATTTTGATAAACCACAAAACGATCTGATCAACAGTTTTGCAATGCTCCAAAAAGAGCACATGATATTGAAAAAAGAAGAAAATGAAATCAACAAAACCAATAACCACATGCATGAACCAATAAGCTTGACATTATAAGTGGCAAAAACGTGGCAACAAATACATGCAACTCTACTAATAATAATCTTCTGCTTAATAATAAAAAATTACTAACAATTTTTACCTACAAATCGGACACCCAAAGATTATATCAATTACCCCATTAACAATGATAACTCTATTACCATGAGCTTAACCAATAACAATCAACATGCAAAACACTCCCCTCTCAACCAAGTATCTAATGAACACATGGAAGACAAGGAAGAACAAGTGGCGAAGATGATATCCATGCAAGATTTGGATAAAAACCTTACGCCAATCCTCTTAAACTCCATACAAATAGATTCCATCATTACCACTCCTCCTAACCTTATAGAAAACAACTCTACTATAAAGAAATAATATAACAACAATGCCAAGAGTACCATTAACACTAAGGTGGAGATACAAGCTTATCCATCTCTGTCGTGTCCCTCGCCAACAAAATATGATCAACCTTCCACTTCTTCCCTCTCACTTCCCATCAAACCTAGTGATCTACGCATAACCACCAAATCCACCAAACCGTTAACCTCAATCGTAGGTTGAACTAGGTCTGATGGGCCATGCAATCTCTTTCAACCTAGAGATCAATGGCCAAGAATCCATTCTGATAATCCGAAAATACACACTATCTTGCACAGCTAATCTTGAAAGGAATGAATCTCGCAATGAACAATTATATAAATTAAATGTGGATAAACAACATCCTCCAACCTCTTGCACCCTCTATGAACCAAAACCTAGTCCATACCATGCAACACATGTGGACTATATCAAGTAGCTTCAACCAACAGATTCCACAAAATGCTCCCCTAAACCTTCCTTTCTTTGCACCAGAAGAATTGACCTTGTTGAATCCAATATTCACTCAATAAACTGTACAACATAGGGAGAACCAACCGACGGCACCACATCCAGCTTCAATGGAAGAATAGGCTCCACCACAGAACATGGAAAACCAGGAAGGAACACAGGAGGAAGAGGAGGATGAGGGCATCATGACACACCCAGGCTAGCCATCAGTGGCCTTTTCAAGCCTAAGCGAGATAAAATACATTCAAGGAGAGTCTAGACAAGAAATCTATCTTCAGCAATCTACTGACACTCTTCAAGTGCTCACTGGAGATAAGACCACCACAGGATCCTACAGTGCGGAAGAATGTGGTGATATTAGTGCCTCTAAGGAGAAACACGAGAATGCCACAGAACAACCACCAAAACAACCATCCAATGATTAATCAACCAAATAATTTTATAATTTGGAATGTAAGGGTGCTAACAATGATAGCTTTAGAAGAAATTTTAGAGAGCTCATGGATACCTATAGGCCGTGTCTAGTTGCTCTTTTGGAGACTAAAATGGCAAAACACATACCCATCCTGGAGGCCTTTGACTTCACTAAGGTGATTGAAGTCCTTATTGTTGGCCAAGCTGGTGGATTGATTATATCGTGGAACCATGACATGGTAATCGTCAACAATTTCACTAAAAGGCGCCAGGAAATATATGGCATGATTGAGGTAAATCCTACTAAACTTACTTGGTTTTTTATTGCTATCTATACTAGTACTGACATATTAGAAAGAAATATTTTATGGGTAAACTTGAAAAATATTACTAACTATTACAAGGGCCCATGGATGATAGGGAGAGATTTTAATGAAATTATTAACTTTAGAGATATATTTGTTATTAGACACTTAAACTAAGCATGTGACCTATTGAACACCTAACCTCTGCTCAAAGTATGTCTATTAAACACAAGATACTGACCTAGCATGTGATGTGCTTTCCACTCTAATTTGAGCGTGTTCAATGGCTCTACATTAAGCTAAAAGAATGATTTTGCCGGAAAATATAACATTTCGGGGGGAAAATATTTTTTTCAGCCATTTTCTCCAGATTCATTTTTTCGATAGAGATTCAGACCTAGTTGCTTATTCTTCTGATTTTTAGGATGATGACTCCAACTCAAATTTTCCCTCGTAGCGCATGCGTAGCCAATGTAGGTAATAAATTGTTCACTACGCTCAATTTATGAGCAGTGTTCATTAGAATACAATTAGCTTACATATGTAATAATATACTCTATCATCATCGTCACTATGATGTTGAAGAACATCAACTTTCGAAATTATGAAAGGAAAAACATAGTTATAACAGATTGAAAGATAAATTACTATATATTCATGTATGGAGAAGAAACTACAGCCTCCTTCTATCATAAATAATCAAGTCCATGACCTCACTTTAGAGCTGAGATTTCTGAACTTCACATCAAAGCAAGGCGTTGATGACGAAGTGGAAAGATCTATCAGCGTGTACTAAAGTTCTAGTCCGAAGGACAGGAATAAACTACACCATTGGAGAAAATGGATATCGCCGAAAACTTTTCAAAGGACCCTTCTGATCTCTCTCTCTCTCTAGAATTCTTCTTCTTCTTCTTCTTCTTCAAATTCAAGCTCCAACACCATTTCCGAGAAAAAGAATTGTTGTGGGAATATGGTATTTTGCTGGAATCTTCTTTCCGGCCAACTCCTCTTCTCTCTTATATTTTTAATTCCTTTCATATATTGACTTTTTCTTTACTGGTGTGTTCGTTTTTTATTGGTTTGTTTGCCATGTCGATGGCAAGTGATAATCGCGCTCAAAAACCGCTCCGGAGTTGCTAAATTTATGTTTAATACACACACTTTGAGGATAGGTTAGGTATTCAATAGGTCATAGGCTTAGTTTAAGTGTCTAAATGAAAAATATGAACACGTTTAGAGGGTTGTATATTTAGCCATGCAAATATACATGGTCCAATCACCGTAGAAAGAAAAATGAACTGACCATAAAAAGATTAGAAAGGGTATACTCAAATGTGGAATTGCTAGAAGCTTTTACAAATGCAACAACTTTGGAAGAAGGATTCAAGTTTTGGAAGCTTAAGCGATAAGAGTTGACCGGAATTTGACTTTTGTGTAAACGGATCCGGAATGGGTTTTGGATAATTGCAACAACTTCGTATGGTGAGTCTGGACTTAGGCGTACGCCCGGATTTGGATTTGATAGTCCGTAGGGTAATTTGGAGCATTTCAGCGAAAGTTGGAAAAGTTGAAGTTTTGAAAGTTGAGAGGTTTGACCAATAGTTGACTTTGGCAATATCGGGTTCGGAATGCGATTCCGGGAGTTGGAATGACTCCATTATGTTATTTGGTACTTGCCTGCAAAATATGACGTCATTCCGGGTTGATTTGATAGGTCTCGGCTCGAGTTTTAAAAGTTGGAAGATTTGAAAGTTCATAAGTTTGATTCATAGTTTTGACATTGTTTGATGTGATTTGAGACCTCGAGAGATTCCAAGGTAGGTTATGGAATTTGTTTGTGTGTTTAGACGAGGCCTCGAGGGCCTCAGGTGTGTTTCGGATGGGCTACGGGTCATTTTCAACTATTTTGGAACTACTGATTCTGTCATCTGGTTTTCTCCTTCGCGTTCGCGTCAATACCTCCGCGTTCGCAAAGAGTAATCTTGGAGGATGCATTATTTGTTCTTCGTGTTCGCATGTCTTCTTCCGCGATAGTGGAAGAATGCCATCCCCTTCTTCACGTGCGCGTACTATTTTACGCGTTCGCGTAGACCAGTCATGAGCCAACAAACTTTCTTCTCCGCGTTCGCGAGCGTGTTGTCGCGTTCGTGAAGCACAAACTGGGCAGCACTCTTTTTTCTTCTTCGTGAATGCGATCCTTCTTCCACGTTCTTTATGCCTTATTGTATGGGCAGCAAAATATATCTTCCAAATCGAGGGTTAGAATATTCTTTGTGAGTTTTTCTGTTGCGCAGACAATAAGGCCTAGTGAACGTGGAAGAAGGATCGCATTGTTACTATTGATATTTGCACATGCGGCGTGACAAGGCGTGATATATCTATGTGGGTTGCTCATGTGGCGAGACAAGGTGGAATATTATTATGCACGTGTGGCGAGACAAGATGGACATTCACTTTATTATTGCACACATGGCGAGACAAGGTGGGTTGTGTCAGGGATTGATTTGTGATGACTCGTGATGGCATGGGGGCATTCTTGTTGTTGATATTCGTGTAGTGGTACACTTAACTGTGTGAGCTTTATCTTGTGGAAAGTTTTGGGAAATTATTCTACGTGTTGTCCATTTCTTTTTCTATACTTACTAGCCGGCATGAACTATGTTATAACACTTGGACAAGCATAGACGTAGTTAAGCACTCTTATCGGTTAAGAAGATTTTTTGTATCGTTGAGTATAGATGCACACCCTTGTTTACTTGTCTTCTATGTCAGAATGACTCTATTTGTCACGTGAGTTGTCAGTGTAGTTGTACAGTGTAATGAGAGCACAAGATGTCAAGTGTTAAGGTCCAGGTATTAAGATCCGTGAGTTGTGAATAGTCTGGGGTTCGGTACCTCGTCGAGTTTATTGGCTAAAACTTGGTGTGAAAACGGTCGTTTTTGTTGAGTTGTTACTTGTCCTTTCTTTATTTGTGATTATCCAATTTAGGTTGTGTTTTCGTTCATTCTTTTGTGCCATTATTATGGCATTCCGCTGATAGTTGTTGTTTTCCTTTCTTACTGCGATTACCGTATTATTTTCCATTCCGCGTAGTCTTTATGTAGATATCATACTCTGTTGTTCCTATACTTATACTTGCTCAGGTTATTTAGTACAGTAGGTCTCTTTCCTCGTCGCTACTCCACCGAGGTTAGTCTTGATACTTGTTGGGTACCACTGTGGTATACTCATATTACACTTTTGTATATTTTTGTGCAGATCCAGGTATTTCGAAGTCAATTGATCATTAGCTAGCTGTGCAGATTGTTGCTGTGGAGACTCAAGGTAAACCTGCTGTTGCGTTTGCAGGTTTCAGAGTCACCTTACTGTTTGGAAATAGGTATACTATGGAGACTCAAGGTAAACCTGCTGCTGCGTTTGCAGGCTTCGGAGTCACCTTCCTAATTTGTTCACACTGCTTACCTATTTCCAAACAGTTGTATTTAGAGATTTTCTAGCTAACTCTGTAGAGCTTATGACTTGTACTACCAGTTTTGGGAATTGTAAATTTTATAGAGATTTCTATTTAAAAAATTGTTAGATATTATTTAATTATTATTGTTATTCAGTTAATGTTACGCTTACCTAGTCCCTATAGGTGCCATCATGACACCTAACGGATGAAAAATTGGGCCGTGACACTATTAAAAGGGACAATGAGAGTTTTCACACAATAGACCTCTCAAGCCTTGATAATCTGCTAAGAAATTATAAAATCAGGAATGCAGTCTTCTCCTTTAAACCATACAAGACATCAGGCCGGATGGATTGCACCCTTTTTTTAAAAAAATACTGGCACATTGTGGGAATCAAGGTTATCAAATTATGCCAAAATATTTTTCAAACAAACACAATACCTCAAGACATCAACATACATACTTGTACCTCATCCCTAAAATTAATAATGCTAATAACCTCACAAACTTTAGGCCAAATAGCTTATGTAATACTTTTTATAAGGTGATAACAAAAATCATAGCTAATCGAATCAAGCCATTTCTAAACCAACTCATCAACCCAAAACAATCTAGCTTCTTAAAAAATAGGCGGGCTAGTGATAATTCAATCATCATCCAAGAAGTCATGTGGAAAATTAAATCATCAAAGGGCAAGCCTAGCTTAATTCTAAAAATAGATTTAGAATGGTCTTTCATCTATAGATTTAGGCACGAAGACCCTATATCCCCCTACCTTTTTATCCTTTGCATGGATATGCTCAAGAAAATAATATTAAAAATCAAGTAAATATCATGAATTGAGACCCTATCAAATTAAATCCTACCAGTCCCCTTTATCTCATCTATTCTTTGCAGACGATCTAACTCTAATGGAGTAGGCAAACAAAAAAACAACCCAAACAATTTGGTATAGCATGGAGAATTTCTATAGCAATTCAGGCTTGAGTATTAATAAAAATAAATCTAAATTAATTGTCTCCAAAAATTGTGCAGCTCCAACCAAAAACGTATTGACAAACGTCTTTAATATAAAAATTAGTAACAATTTTTGAATTTATCTAGGATTCCCTATCCTAAACAACAATCAAAATCACAAGGATTTTCAATTCCTGAATGATAAAGATGAGGTCAAGATTAAACAATTGAAAAGCAAAATGGTTAAGTATGGCTGGTAGAAGTACTTTAGTGACATCTACTCTAAACACCCTTCCAAACCATATCATGCAACTATCCCTACTACCAAACTAAACTTTAAAAGCTATCGATAAAATTCAAAGAGATTACCTATGGGGTACCACTACGGAGAAGAAAAAATTGCACCTGATAAAATGGGACACCTTTGCCAAACTAAAAGAACATGGTAGTTTAGGTATTAGAAAAGCTTGATCCAAAAATTTGACATTACTAACCAGCCTAGCATGGGGAATTTTTAATAACCCATCAACTCTTTGGGCAAAGGTATTAATTAATAAATACGAAAAAAATTAAAAACACCAAATTAGCCTCACACACTGGATAGGCTATTAAAGGGATGGTCCTATTACAATAAGGGTATTAGATAGTCGGTTAATAAATATTCTGACTTAAACCTTTGGGATACTAACTGGATCCCTAGCATAACCAGCCTTAGGAGTATCATAATTGGCCCATTGACAAAGATTGAGAGCAACTTAAGAATTAGAAACATATGTGGCAAAGATAGATGGGAAGTGAAAAAAAATTCTTCAACCTTCCAAATACAATAACAAGCAATATCAACACCATTGTCCCTAACAAGACCCTTATAACGCCCAATAATCTACGATGAAGTATATGTTCAAGTGGCGTATTCAGTGTTGGTTCTTGTTACAAGATAATTGAAGAGCATGAACCTAGTACTAACGATTTCACATGGATTTGGGATCTAAAATTCGCTAACAAAATTAAGTACTTCATCTGGAAATGTTACCATAAAAGAATCCAAAGCCGTGCATACCTTTAAAAATTGGTATTAATATTGATTCAAACTGTCTACTATGCAAATACACAAACGAGTCCATCACCCATATTTTCTGGGAATGCGACATTGCAAAATCTTTTTGGGAATTCATAGATTGGAAATTAACACCACAAACAGCTACCATCACACTGGGTTGACCATTTCAAAACGCCAACATTGCCATAACCAACCAACATATCGTGTGAGAAGAGGTCTTCCCGTTCATCATTTGGAATGTATGGAATAATAGAAATCAAAACAACCAAAATAATACCAGCCTTTGCATCAATATAAAAAGAATTAATGACCAAAGCTTTGAAATACAAACACCTAGTGACTAATCCCACAACACATACTTTAAAAAGAAATATTGGCATCAATTGGCAGGCACCTCTTAAGGGATGATACAAGATTAATATAGATGGAGCTTTCAAAAACGAGTGCCTACAAGGAGGAGTAGGCGGAGTTATCCCGACAACAAGGGCCAATGGGTTGTCGAATACCGCAAGAAAACACATGCATCAGCACATATACAAGTAGAACTACAAGCACTGAAGCAAGCACTCCAAATTATAATCAGTGAAAAACTATTCCCAATCGAAGTGGGAACATATGCAACAGAAGTCATCTTCATAATGACTATCCAACACTCTAACTTAATCTATGAATGCAGTTGGTTAATGAAGCAGGCAATACAAATGGAGGAGATTGTGGTGAAGCATAACTTCCGGGAAGCGAACAATGTTGCACATCTTTTGGCTAAAGAATCTCTTACGCAATCCAACTCAATAAATTATGTACTTCTGTCTCACCTTCTACATCTGTGGTAGATGCCTATACAAAGATCGGGAAGGTTTTGTTTGTGTTAGAAATATTTCTAATAGTTTATGTTATAAGTTGACTACCTTAGAAAATGCCAATGCCCTAAGAGGCATAACTGTAGCCCATCGAGGCACTAGTAATGAATGTAGTGCACTAGCACCATGTGTGTACTAGCTATTATACATAAACAAATATCTTTTATTGCTAAATTTGTTCTATTTATATTGTTAATAATTCACAAATTCTAGCGGGTTGGCATGATTTTGTGATTGCCATTTGTTCACCAAGCTCTACCATATTGGGATGACTTTATGTTAACTGTATTCGATCTATTTGTTAGATTGTTCAAACTCTACCCAATTCAATTGACATAATTTTGTGCTTGTTCAATTCTTCATCAAATTCTACCAGATTGGCATGACTTTGTGTTATATGTAATTTACCTATCTGTTAAATGATCGGCATAATTCTTTTGTGTTATTCAATAAAGTATTGTTCAAAACCGATCCAACCACCTCAAATCTGCTCCAAATAATCTCAAATTTGAAATAAACTCTTTAATACCAACGCAAACAGTCCTTAATCACCAATTTAGTCAAATAATACCACATCAATAAGACCCACTTTGCCTTTTCCAATACTTTCTAAAAAACTACAATGAGATTGAGATTTTTAAAGCAAATCACTAAATCATTATTTAAATTAAAATTTTAAGTGCAAATTATCAACATTCAAATAATTTTAAAAATAATTTATTATTAAATTTTAGTTTCTACCATCAAATAAAAATTTATTGCTTCCAATATTGCACAACTATGATGTTCTTGGTGAAGAGAAAGATTAATTTTGTAACAAAGTTAAAAATTGGAATGTATCCAAATAGCTGTCCAATTAATATTTTAAACTAAAAATAACGAGCAAATGTACAATATATATAAAAAATCAATTTATAATCGAAGTATAGCCGCTAAAAAGAGTAAACTGTGAATTTGGAAGCGGTACAATTTTGTGGACACAAAACGTGAACCAAACTTCCTTCTCCTGAGTCCTCATTACTGGGCACTGTTTCATCTAACCCAATGTCATTTGTAAGGGCCTTGGCCCAGTAATTCGCAAAACCCAATTCTTTTGCTTTTTATTCCTTTTTGGTTCTTTTCCAGTTTCCATTATCTCATTAATCATTATACAGGTTTGAGAATAGTGCCGGATTCAGAATTTTATACAATTGAGTTCAAATATATATTAAATTCCTCAAAAATAATCAATAGCAAAAGCGATATTGAGTTAACAAACGAACATGGTTTACCTAGTGCTCTTTACTTTGGTTCTAACAAAAACTTAAAGAAAATTTGTCTATAGCTATAAATATTGTTTGCAAGCCATATATATATATTATCTTTACAACTTAACAAGTTATTAAACTTCAATTTTTTTACAAATTATACTGTAACAAATATAAGTTTGGTCTATATTAAAATACTAAGCTCTATTTATTTATTAATTGTAATTTAACTTGCATTAGCTTTTAGCAAAAAAAAAAAAAAGCTATTAAATTAATAATTTCATATAGAAAGTTCCATACTATGGAAAAAGACAACTAAAATATGCAATAGAAGAAGATGAAGAAGAAGCGCGTAAGCTAATAACGAGGAGGACCAGCCAAGATGTCTGATGTCAGCATCTAGACCAATTTAACCGAAAAACCAATCATTCTCTTGCAGGTTCGAACACGCGACCAATAGCAGAAGCTGACCCCTCTTGCCAAAACACAACTTTGGTTAAGCGGGTTCAACTGCTTATTGTTATACCAATTTTTGGTTATTGAGAAAATAATTTTCACAAAATAATAGTAAAAAATATTTACGAAACGGGTTCAAGTCACCCCTTGAATCAATGTGGGTCCGCCCCTGTTCGAGAACAGAGGATGTTAGGTTCTTTTTTGTTTCAGAACGAGCAGATTTTCTTTTTCCGGTACATAATTACATTAATTTGACCACCAAAGTTTTAACACAATGAAGTAATAAAATGGTGAGAGTAGTGAACACCATTGAATTAAGCTGAACACGAATATCATTAAACACTGCGATTAGCAGGTGATTCAAGCAAAATGTGACAAAATTTAGTGTGGAAATATTATAATTCTTTTGGTTATCAATTTTAATAATCTTCAACAAATAATTAATTCATTACTGTAGTATATATTTTTTTTGTTCTGTCACGTATATGTATAGATTATAATATAGAATTGTTATGCACTCCTTATTAATAATAGTGCATGAATTCGATTAATGGACAAGTTTTACAAGTATTATATGTGATGCAAAGATTATAATATGGTCTCTAATAATCACTGAATTATTATATTTACTATAAGATGTTTGGTGAATGGCATTAATATATAATATGTTGTGTATCATTTAAAAATAGTCGGGCTTTGATTGGATAAAGATTGTTAGTTAATCAGTTTAGTCAGTTTGTTTTTCGCTTTACTATCATATCTAGTTAATAACATTTCGAAAAAAATTTGAGTTATCTTAATATTTATGGATAAATAATAAATCGTGCAGTCCTATTTCCATTTTGTTCGGTACTTTCTTTATAGGTTTTGGTCAGTGGCTTATTAAAATACAATAACTTTAGACTTGATACCAAAAGGCTTTTCACTTTGTTGACTCATAAATGCACACTGAGTTCAACATATGGGAAGCCTAAAAAGGTAATCACAATATTCAAAAATGTTTGTCGTTCGAAACTTCCTAAGCAAAACCAAGATGCATTCTTTGCTTGATTTCAAGAATGTTTGGTTAATTTTCGAAGTTCCACTTTTATTTAATAGCCCTCCTTCTCCAACAAGACATGTTCTATATTGAAAATATAAACTTTCTTTTTGTTGATAACCAGCAAATTTCTTTCTCAAACATCGAAACCCTTGTGGTTACCAATCATTAATATCTTCTATTTCATGTTTTGTATTTGTTTCTTTAACATGCCAACTTGTTTGCCTCAGGCACAGCTATAGCTTCTTGACTCAAACCGCTTTGGTCCAACAATATACCTAACACTTCTAAGTTTTCAATTTTTTTTTCGCCTAATCTTGATTTTTGACTTAGATTTTTCTTAGAAATTAGAAGATGCAGAAACCTTTGCAATGAGATAGCTTCATTTTCGAGACAGAAATTGTTAAACAAGCAAGACTATGTCAATGTATTTTAGTATTAATGGTTAAATGAAGTATGCTCCAAAAACCAGCTTAGCTAGATCAAGTGTTAATGCCTACACTAAACAGATTAAGAAATAAAGATATTGTCTTTATATCAGTGTATAGTGAGTTTTCTTTCTCAAATTGTTGAAAGGAAAAATGGATCGAGTAAAGAGCCAATATACAATTACAATGGAACTTTCCATACACCTAGAAACTGTAATACAAATAACAATGAAGTCACTGATTATGTTAGCGAGCCCCACAAATATTGTGCTTGTAACAAGCCGCATTAGTCGCTGGGAGATTCTATATTAGACCAAGTCTTGGCTCGATATTCTCTGTAAGTATTCTTCAGAAACATCCATTTAATAAATTAATGAACTTCTCTGGCTCCAATATTACACAAAGACAACGACAAAAAGATAAAAATCCTATAAGTTGATAACTGTTTCTCTTTTTTTTTTTTTAAATCTCTTTTTCTTCAGCTGTTTGTTACTCCTCTATGTTAGTAGTAGCGATCGAACTGTCAACAGGGTGGGGTTTGATTCTCCTGACGTACCATTGTAAGCAAGCCAATGCTAATGCATATGCACTCGATCCCACAAATCTTGTAAAAACGTCCAAGTTTAAATGTCCTTATAATCAGAGAAAATTAGCATTATTATCAGCAGTCAGTATTATATTAAGCTCAAGCTCTCTAATATAGATTTTTTTCCTTAAAAAAAAAAAACAAATATATATGCATGTGACCACGCCTTTTCAAAAGAAGTACGTAAGAGTTTAAATTGATTTGTACCCTGTCGGTCTTAAATTGTTAAGAGAGCTTCGATTGATAATGTTGTTCTATGAAATGAAAATGTGATGCAGCAAGTCAAAATATTGATTGTATGGTAACAAAACTTGATTTTCCTAGCTAGCCTGTTACATTAAACTTTCTCAAGACTTTCTATATACATTGCCACTGCATATTGCGTTTCAAAAACTACGTACATTGATTTCTATAACTGAGACTGTTCTAATGCACAAGCTGGAAAGCTTTTATTTTGAGCAAGGTCCTTGAGAGTTTCTTCAGAGAGCTTCTCATAACTTAGGACACCACACATCTTTATCTTTTCTTCCTCAGATAAACCATATTTATGTACCTGTTATAAAACCAAGAGTTAATTAAGTTCTATGCATCAAAATAATAGAAAAGCAAGTAAGTATTGATTTGTAACATATAATCAATCCAGTTTGAGAGTGAAAACACTAGTGAAAGATGTCTTACCTGGAGATACATATCCATGGCAAGATAAATTGTGTCATATGATTCTCTTGCAATATCAGGCAGTGCTGCTACCAATGCAAAAAACTTGCAAGGTTTAAGATAAGGATCAGGTGCCACTTCCATGATATATAGATCTATTAAATCAGCAACTTTTTTCAGTTGATACATCAATAATTTTTCGCGGCTATTGGAGAGGAATATGTCAAGCAACCTCAGAACTAAATTTACATTATAAGCACTTTTTTCCCCTGCTGGAGAAGGAATAAGCAAATCATCAAGTTTAGCTCTATCTAACTGGGAACCAATTAAATGTTCTAACTTCACTATTGAACATTTGCTTATTTTCAAGGTAAAAGATGCATGAAGAATGTCAAATAGACCTCTAATAGAGATAAAACTCCCATCAACAGAAGAAAGGAACTTGATTACTGTCTCAATGATTCTGCATTTATGAGCTGATGAAGCAGTGAGACATTTCACTCTTTTGTAATAAAACAGGAATGAAGAAATCACAGAATGATCCAATTTATTAGACATCATTGTCTCTATAATCCTCCTGAACATATTAAGGTTCAAAAATCCAAGATCTGCAAACCACCAGGTTGCTTGACAACTGTAAATTCCCTTGCTTTCTGTACTAATATCGCCTGAAAACTGCATTGACGAATTGTCGGAAGAAGATGCACATGAGCTAGAAATGTTATGAAATTCAAGCCTTCCAACAACACAATCTAAGAAATCTTGAACTATAGATGAAGATGGCAAGAAAGAAAGGAGTTGTTGGCACTTTTCCAAGCCACTTATTAACTCAGACCATGTCATGTAATGAATCTTCTGAAAATAACAACTCGTTTGCTCAATCAAATTTGGTTTCCCCTGCATTTCTTGATTCATTTCCAGGTAATTGGCAGCACAATGCAGTTGAAACATGTTAAAAGGAGTAATCTTTATCCTACCACCGTTATAGCAAAACTTAGCAATGAGTTCAAAACATTCAGCACCTCCTGGAAATTTGTCAAAAATTAATTTCAGCCTTCTCGTTTTCCCTGTCAACTTACTGAATAATTCTCTTAATCTCCCTGAGAGACATACAAGCATAGTCTGCAGAAGATTAAAAAGCATTACTATAAGACGGTCAGTCCAGATTGCATTTTAGTTCCTAAGAATCTTTTCCTCAAAGGAAATGGCAAAAGTATACTAAACACAAAACTTGGATTTAATAAAATTCAACGAGAATGACAAAAAAAATGTCAATAGGAAACAGGATATTGTAGTAAAATGTATGTTTCTCTCTAGGTTACCTTGTCCACGAAAAATAATTCTTGGCCATTGACATCTACCTGAAGAAGGCAACAATTTTCCATAGTAAAAGGATGGCTCCAACAGCTAAAATACAGGGAAATGAATGTTAAAGAGAAACCATTAACTAGGCTATCTTAGCTCTAGAATTATATTCAGAGGGAAATAGTACAATGCTGAGAGATGGAGGATGAAAGAAGTTCCAAAAACTGACAAACTCGAGTTTTAAAACCATGTAGTTTATTAAGGAGGTTTCTCGACATTTGTAAACTATACTATGTCAATGAGAGCATAGAAAATTGTAGGAAATTAGAAGCATCCAAAATAATTTAGGGCTATGATAAAGCTACAGCATTAAGATAATCCTGAAAATTAAGGGCAAAAATGGGAGTTCATTTACTTTTTAGAACTATCTACTTCTATAATGAATATTTGAGAGGTTAATTTTTTTTTTTTGACTATGATTTTTTCAAAATTTTAAAAAGTTTTAACATTAAAATTAAGTTAATGATCTATTGCATTTTTTAAAATGAAAAAATCTAAAATGTAAAATTAAAAATTGAATATCAAAATTCACAACACTAACAACAACAAAAAAAAGTAGATGGGCGCATTCCAGATATTGTCATTCTTTTTTAAACGAGGAAGTAAGTTATATTCTCAAATACCAAAAAAAGAAAGTTATAATCTCAAAGAATTATTGTCATCCTCCACAATTTACAGTCCCCTTGGTACGTAGCAGTTGATGATGTTTTCCACTTTTTGCCGCTAATTTTGGATAGTGGGATAAGCTGACTTTGAGATTATTTCCTTTAATGCGAACAGAAATTGTTTGACTACAAAACTTCATTCACTTGCAGGGGAAGTACTGGAAATTACAAAAAGAAGTGATTATATTCGTGGTAATCGCCTTTTCTCTGGTCAATTCTTTTACCTCTACATATACTTTGGGTTGATATGAGGTGAAATTGTCGCAGCTTGACCGCACCTAAAGACTCCAGTGAGCTTTTTGACAAAAGCACATCATATGCTATCCAAAATTTTCTGCACACTGCCTAACTATCTATAATAGGTTCAGAATGTATGATTTGTAGCGAAGCTACATAGGGTGGTCAATTTACGAAACATTATATTGTATATATAAATAAATTATTAGATTTAAGATGTATATGATATATATTGAATATTCTTTGTCGGAGAATTTTTTCACTTCTTTCAAGTTTGAACACCCTTGGTTAAATTCTGGCGTTGCCACTTTTTGAGGTATTATATGTTCCAAAATAACCAACTTATATTTTTATAAATTTGTAAAGTTACACGAGGCGTACACTCTATTTCCCCAGAATATACTAGTAGGATTTTATTGGATATATTGTTGTTGTGAAGCTACACAAGGTTCATTCATATATATTTGGTAGCTAGGTGTACAGATTTCTTCTATAAAAAGGAATAAAACATAATAAAGAGTCAAAACAATGATAGTTTGCGTCTTAGATTCTATTCTCATCAAACTCTTCTACCCACTTTCTCTGTACTGGCCCGCCCCCGCCCCCAAGCCAAATAGAATTAAAAAAAAAAAAATAATCTTTAAATAGTTCCACAGTAATAATAATGCAAGAACTGCAAAGTATCTCATGTGACAATACTAATGGACACCAAAAGGAAAATGAAAATGAAAATGAAGAAGAAGCGAGATAGAAAAACTGAGGATAAATATAACACTCCTCAAATTTATAAAAATTCCGAGATACGCTAATTATAAAACTAAATTATTACTATTATTATTATTGTTATTATTATTATTATTATTATCTTGCCTATAGTGATATATATATATATATAAATAAAATTATGAAATATTAATAGTTTTAATATTATTAATTATTAAAAATAGGTATCATTACATACTAGTTAAGTAAAAAAAAAAAAAAAGGGAAAACAAATAAATTGTAAAAACGTGAGACTTAAGCCCATAAAGGGCTCTTGACAGGTAAAGGTGTGAAAGCCTTAGCCAAAAAATGTGAAAAAGTTTAAACAAAAGGAGATTCTCAAAACATAACACTTCACGTTTTGTTACTATCGCAGAGGCAGCTACGCAATTACCCAAAGTTCTAAGATTTTTTACAAATCACTAATTCTTGAACTCAGGTATATAAAATTTTTTATTGTCAATTATCCTACAATATAAGAATTGGATAGTTAATTCCCTTCTTTCTCTATATCAACAATAAATTTCATATTTAGGTGTGAAACTATAAAATTGATTAAAATGCATTGGTTGTTGCAGAATCGATTGTTTGACTGGTGTCAATTGGATTGGGGCCTACGTATTGGCTCGAGAAGTTTTGAGGTGAGTTGATATACCCCTTTATTAAAGTGGTTTAACTCACAAAAAGTATGAATACAAGGTGTTTGATGAATTGGCTAAAAAAGTGAATATGTACTTAATTGAAGTGAGTGAATTCCTATTAGCTTAGAATTATATTAATAAAAAGTTATATGATTTATTTTGACATATGTGCTTAAATTTTCAGATTTTTGTGTAATTCTTATAGGCCATTTTCATGTTGAAAAAGAAACTTTCATGAAGAAGCAAGAATCTTTAGAAATACTTTTGAATGTTTATTTCATTCTTATGTCATACCTTACATCTAAGGATTTCAATATGAGCATGTCTAAAAGA
Source organism: Nicotiana paniculata (assembly GCA_005239505.1). Taxonomy (NCBI): domain Eukaryota; kingdom Viridiplantae; phylum Streptophyta; class Magnoliopsida; order Solanales; family Solanaceae; genus Nicotiana; species Nicotiana paniculata. The sequence continues at coordinate 22,711 of ML312527.1, forward strand.
TTTAGACTTGAAAAGTCACAAGAAGAAGTTTTAGAAAGAAAAGATTTTTGGGAGTATCCTTTATTCTAAGAAGGGGTCATTGTCCAGGCCGAGGATCCTGACCAAGGCGTTGACTTCCTAAAATTACTTGTGCCAAAGTAGGGAGCACACGACTCGAGGGTCTCATTGTTGAGAATTTACTTAGCCAGGCTAAGGTATGATACATGAGCGTTGAGAACCTTGAAGCGAGTGGCACCTCGTGGATTGAGTTTATTCGAACTGGTTGGGATCGAACCCGTGCCGATCACACAGTGACTAAGACAGAAATAAGTCAAGATAGTTGGAACTCCCAAAGTATAAAGTGAATTATATTTTATTTGGAAAGAAAAAAAAAGAATTTCCATTAGAATATTCATAAACTACTATTATGCAATTATTTTAGAATTGTTCTTATAAGCTTTATGTTTTACATGTATTTAGAACCTTTGCTCGTAATGTATATGCTATTAAAATTTCGTCCCCTGTCATTGAGACTCACTGAGTACAATGGATGGTACTTCCGCTCTCTTTTGAAAACCTACATTGGTCTGCGGTACAACGTAGGAACCGATTTTGCAGGCGAACATGCTACAGTTTAGGACTTCCCGCCCTTCCAGTGCTATTGGTGAGCTCCACTTTTGTTCGTGGAGTATTCCTTATAGTCATATTTATTTAGTTATTTCTTTATTTACTTGGAGAACTAGCCAGGCAAATCTCATGTCCTGAGCAGTGCGTTAGTTTATCAATAGAGGCTTTATAGACACAGTCGGTGGGTCAAGATTAAGATGTTTTTGATAATAATTTAGCAGTATTTTATTGGTTACTATGAATAAGGTTGTGGCATATAAAATTTGAAGTTACAATAGATTTGATAAGCGTAGATGGTTCGCTCGGTCATGTTTAGTGATCGGATGCCGATCCCGACTTGTTCAGAAAATGAGCCGTGACAAACTTGGTATCAAAGCCTCAGGTTTATGGAGTCCTAGGGGTCTATGAAGCTGTGTTAGTAGAGTCTTGTTTATGGGTATGAAGCACGCCATACTTATAAACAGGAGGCTACAAGCATTTAGGAAAAGTCTCATTTTTTCATACTTTAGATCGTGCAATAGAGCCTACCTCTAAGAAATTATGTAATGTATTCTTTTATCCAAAACTCACAGAAATGGATCACACTCGCATCTCTGACACTGACACTCAGGATGCTTCTCAAGAAACTATTGCTACTATTGTGGCTCAAGGTATAACTAAGAAGTCTTCAACTCAGAAAAGGAGGGGTAAATCCAAAAAGGGGGTCCAACTACCCCGGGTTGAACATGAAGAAGGGGTGGAGCATAATGTTCCAGTACCTCAGGATCCAATACCGACCCCAACAGCAGCTCCAACTCAGAAAACTATATCTCCAAAGGTGGGTCAAATGTTTAATGATGTCAACAGTGCTATGGAGATGTTTAAAGCCTTCATGGCCAATCAAAATGAGAGAAGAGAGGAGATTCCACCTCAATCAAATAGAAAGAACAATTTTGAGTCCTCAAGAGTGAATGAATTTTTGAAGTTGAGTCCTCTAGTTTTCCATGGTTCTATAGTTGATGAAGATCCAATGTTGTGGCTGGAGGGTGTCAAGAAAGCCCTCCGAGCGATGAAGGCATTTGATAATGAGGCTGTGGAGCTGGCTGCTTACCAACTTAGAGATATGGCTGGCGCTTGGTTTGAGATGTGGGAAAAGGAAAGAGATGAAGATGATGGTCCACTTAATTGGGAAGAATTTGATGAGGCCTTCATGGCTAACTTTATTCTAGAAGAGGATAGGGAAGCTAAGGCTACAGAGTTCGAACAACTCAAGCAAGGGAATAAAAGTGTGCAAGAGTACTACATGGAATTCATAAGGTTGGCTAAGCATGCTCCTCACATGGTTAAGACAGAAAAAGCAAAGATTCGCATGTTTTGTTGGCGGTTTGGCTTACGACATTAAGGATACGACATCAGTTGCAACGGTAGGGATGACATCCTTCTCTTCTGTTGTAGGATTCACCAAGCACTTAAGAAAAGACAGACAACAAAGAAGAGAAGAAACAGATCATAATAAGAAAACTCGGACAACTGACAGGTTTAATGGTACATCTAGTGGAGGTGGAAGGGATTCCTCTAATAAGAAGTCATTAGCACCAGCTCAGTCCAATCATCAGTCAGGTGGTGGGTCTTCCTTCAGACGTACTCAGAGTTATGGGAACCAGTCTCGCCGGAATCAGAATTTTAGGACATCATCCTCACATAGCTAGAGTCATGCCGAGCAACATTTACACCAATAAGGTCTTTGTGGAACATGTAAGCGCCAACATTCAGGTCAGTGCAAGATCGGGTTTCATGGTGGCTATCATTGTGGAGACATTGGTCATATAAATGCCAACTGCCCAAAGTTGCAATGTAATTTCGGTGGTGGATCAATTCGTCTTTCTAGTTCCTCAGGTACTGCAGTTTCACTACCTCAGGCTCGTGGTTCTCATAATCAGACCGAGCATGGGGCAGGAAGAGGTGCAGATCGAGTTACTCAGGGAGGGGGACAGCCCCATTTGTTTGCTACACTTGATTGTCAGAGTGCGGAGGCATCTGCAGAAGTTATTATAGGAATACTTTTAGTCTGATCACATAATGCTTATTCCATAATGGATCCAGGTTCAATGTTTTCATATGTAACTCCATACTTTGCAATTAACCTCGGGCTAGAACTTGAACAACTTAGTGAGCCATTCCTAGTATCTACTCCAGTTAACGAGCCAATGGAAGTCTTAAGAGTCTATAGAGGTTGTATAGTTTCAGTCGATCGCAACACCAAAGCCGATCTCATAGAGTTAGAAATTGTTACGCCCCGTAATATTACATTGATATTACGTCCTGCAATATTAAATTACGATGATGTTTCACCTTGTAGTATTGTACGTTGAATTTGTCATAAGATAATTGGCATCCGTCCAAGGAAAAGATTATTTGGAGATTAAAAGGATTATGCTATTTCAAACAAGTGATAAGTAGTATTTTAAGTAAGTCGGAATAATTCTTAATTATGCGGGTAATTGATTAATTATTGGGTAGTGGGACATTACCTAGTTAATTAATAATTAGTGGGGAGTTAATTAAAAACTTTGGATAAATACCAAAGCAAGAACGTGGCAGCCAGCCAAAGTGGCAAAATACTACAACACACTTCATTTTATATCTTGCATACAAGACACCTCACTCTAAATTTTTTTGAATACAAAACGATGTTACATTTCGAACATGAACTTTGCACATTAGTAACATGGATCTTTATTACAAAAGGAATGCTATAGCATAACGTTAAATTCCTACGAGTTTCAACGATACCAACAAGAATTATTTACCTATTAGCAGCGTAAGATTTTGCGGTTCTAAAGGAGTACGGTGCAACTTTTTTCAAGCACATCATATGAATTTTTTTTATACTCCGGGTATGTTAAGTCTATCCCTTCTTTATTTTTTGCATGATCCAAATAATACAGATGAAACGAGCAAAATACACAACTTTCATAAACGACTCTATTCATAGAAGTGCTAGGGGTGTCTATATTCTTAATTCCCATGTGAATTATTATTAGATCTTCTCTTCATGGGTCTCAGAAAAATATGTATTTGATAAAATTTATCAGAAAGGCATATAAATTTTTATGGCATTCCGAGAAAATCTTATTAATGTATTTCTTATGCATTTCGTGCATTTATACATGTACATTGACCCATGACCAGATGGCGTTATAGACTCGTATATATGTATGTTATATTTATATGGGATACGGGAAAAAAGTTACGGCGTTATATATGCACCACCTGATCAGCTGGTATACGTTGATGATTTTTCCCACACCCGAGATGATACGATGGGATGCCCTCAGATGCCTGATGATGTTATGAAACATGTAACTATGTACGACATGACATTCATACGCATATGCATGACACTATAATTATTTCATGATTTACAGAGTTATCCAGACTTCCAAGTTGAGTCATTTACTCTATATTTCTTCCATGTCTGTTATGTACTTATTTATGTGCCTTACATACTCGGTACATTATTCGTACTGACGTCCCTTTTGCTTGGGGACGCTGTGTTCATGCCCGCAGGTCCCGATAGACAGGTTGAGATCCCTCCAAGTAGGCTATCAGCTCAGCAGAAGATATTGGTGCACTCCATTTGCTCCGGAGTTGCTTCTTTGGTCAATATGATTAGTACATGTAGTGATTGGTATGGTGGTACCCTGTCCCAAACTTTATGATATTATATATTCTTTGAGGCTTGTAGACAGATGTCATGTATACAGATACTTGTATGGCCTTGTCGGCCTATGTTTCGAGTATATAAAGAATCATGCTGACCTTATAGGCCCGTACTTGATATGTATAAGTTTGTATTCCCCCATGCTTTACTCGGGTTCATTTACCTATGATAGAATGATATGAAAGATATGTTACGTTGGTACTTAGTTGAGTAAGGTACCGGGTGACTGTCGCGGCCCATCGGTTTGGGTCGTGACAAAAGTGGTATCAGAGCAGTTATGTCCTAGGGAGTCTACAAGACGTGTCTAGTAGAGTCTTGTTTATGGGTGTGTCGTGCACCACACTTATAAGCAGGAGGCTATAACGCATTTAGGACTGTCACTCTTTCTTCTTACTCTAGATCGTGCGGTAGAGATAAGTTGTAAGAACTAAATTTTCTAAACTCTATCTTATTCGTAATACGATGATGCCTACATTTAGAAAGATGGTTGGTAAGGGATTGAATGCGGTTGTGAAATAGTTGAGTCAGAAGAACTCGGTGAGCTTCCGGAAAAGGATCCTTAAGGCAAGAATATCTACCCACCTTCATGATGAAAGACAATGAGGTATTCAGAAGATAAATACAAGTTTCAACAAGTAAAGGAAGCAAGGTGAAAGAGGGTACGAGGTACCCAGCTAATGAAGATCATCCTTATTTACCATTCAGGAAGAGAGATATAAGAATTTTGAGTTACCTTCAACAGTAAAAGAGGTACGTCCAATTGGCCACGCCAATCTAATTTATGCTTTGGGAGCTAACAAATATGGTTAAAGAGAAGGACATAACATCACGATCCAGTTAGGTTTAGAGTGACCCAAAATAGTGGATGGATTGTTTGCGTTAGTTAACATTGTCGAAGGATATTGCATATGTGCTAATAAATCTCCTTGTGAGACACCCAGATGATGCACTCTAAAATAGTACAGCTAGATATGAGTACTACAAAGATAGGAACTGGAAACCTTGAAGGGATAAATATTACCTTAGTATGGCTCCCGTCCCTAGTAGAGAGAGAATTTTAGGCAGCCCGAAGAGCCAGTAGATGGAGCAAGGGGAGGTAAAAGCGAAAGAATGTCTTGTTAAAGTTTTCAGAATAAAGTGATAGATAGAAATATTAGCAGGGAAGTACAAAGGGGGAAGCATTATGAGTGAGATGTATGGATGGCAACAGTAGAGTGTTACAAAATCCATAGTCAAATGAAGAAAGTGATGAGAAGTGATGGGCCTTAAGATAACAAAAGAGTATAGGCCATATGGTCACGTCCTCATTTCGAGAAATAAGTTTGCAACTCTAACGTGATTAACAGAAGGAAAAGTTAGACCAAGAGTAATAGAAATTAATATGGACAGGTGAACAAGATAAACTAAACATGAATTAGGAACTGAGTGATTTGATAATAGTCAGCATCATGAGAATTTCAGATTGTGTTCCGGAAATTAATAGAATGGACAACCGAATAAGATCCATGATGAATTCAGAGAATGGTCATTTAGGAAAATTCTTCTCCAAATCATGCAATGTGAGCAAAGTTAAGCTTAACGGACTATATGTTCCAGTTACACCAAGTGCCACCATTGCGAGTAAGGAATTTTGTTATCCTTGGTACAGAAGGATTACCGCAAGGCGAGTAAGGGTCATTGATGATGCGAAGGGATGCCAAAGATGGAGAGGAAGAACATATATAGGCATGTCGTCGTAGCTCCAAGTCTTAGTAACTCCCTAAAGGGGGAATATGGAATGATAAAGGAAGAATGCGACAAAAATGAGAAAGGGATGAGATTGCACTTATCCAAATGTTACAGATATGCTATGGTTCCAGAACTTTATGTAAGCACGATGTCAGAAAAAGGAAGTAAGGATTCCTGCCCAGGATGTTATTGATAGATAAGGAGCCAGTACATGAGGTAAGTTAAGACAAGAAAATAACCAAAGAAAGATTACACGGAGTATGGATATGAGAATGGCCGACAAGTAGTTAGTAGTTGATTCAGGAAGAGCCTAGTTATGGATAAACAAGAGGATATAGACAAATCAGCAGATCGTACGAGATAAACACAGTGAACCCCAACATAGTGAATTCAGTCTCGCAATTATGATATTGTAATCCTTGAGAAATATTCATATAGTAATGGGGTAGTTAAAGGTAACATATGAGTGTTACGGGAATAAAAGAGAGTACCAATGGGAAGTCAGTCAAAATATTAGTTCAGAAGCAACCCTATAAGGACAAAAGTAACTAGGGATAATTATAGGCGAGGAAGAACATCAACAATTCCGTCAAGCATACAATGTGATAAGCTCGCAGATTTACAAGAGTCAGATGATCCTCCCTAAGTACTACAATGAAAGACTAGCTGAGCAAATGATGAAGAAGGCTTCAACCTAAGAACAGTGACCTAAAAAGGAAATGGTCATGTAACAACAGTCTCAATACAAAATTGTATGCACTCCAAAAGAAAGTGGCACCACCATGGGTAATGAGTGGGGAGTAAAACCAAAAATAATGTTTGAGACCATATGAGTTGTACAAAAATTTCGGCAAGCATGAGAACTAAGATAAGTTAAGTATGCACGCAATAAGAGGACAGAAAGACCAGGAAAAGTAATAGCTTACATTGAAAGAAAGCTACGATGAATGAAAGAAACTATTCGATCAATGATCCAGAGCGGGTTACATTATGAACGCACTTAAGGGTTCGGAGTTTTATACATGCAACATATATAGCTGTTGAAGATTCTGGTATACGTTAAAAGAAAGAATTGAGCCCAGGTATTATAAGAGAGATTACATTGTTAAAGGATTATATCATGCATATTCCTCAGTGCCCATGAAAGGCTAAAAAGAATAACTAATACCACGAACCACAGATCGGAAGATAACTTAAGACGACATAAAGATTGATCAGAGGGAAGAGGAAACTAAAGAGTTACGTCAACCAAGTAAATCAGGAGTCTGATTATTCGACCCAGAAAATTATAGAAATCGTGATTGAGAACATTACAGGATCACTCTTAATATCAGAGGTACCAAAGGGATAGTATAACAACCATATTCTATTATGACTTAAAGCCAGTTAGAAAAATACCAGCCTCATAAGAATTCAATATGGAGCTCCTACCGAATTGTATAGGCACCAGAGGTGCAAGTATTATAATAGACCTTCAAGTTATGGACATGAATTCTACCTATGTGGAAGGGAGGTCAAGAAAGAGATAAAAGATACGATGCGAGATTATAGTCCATACTTTAGATAGAAGGCTAGAAGCACTAGGATTCAATATCCAGGAATAATATCAGCGTCGTCAGTGGCTTACCTTCCAGCCTATGGTTTCTAAGTACCGAAAGATCTAATTAGAGAGTAAAAGAAGAGTTAGAGACGATGCAATGTCTCGCTTGATATTCCAGAAAATCATAAGGGAATCGATCGCAAGCTAAAGTATGATAGAACAATAAGGTTTTAGAAAAATAAAAGTAAGGATAAGAAGAAGGCAAGTGAGAAGGTGACAGAAGTGGTATGGATAAGTCCTCGGGATTAAGCCGTGAAAACAAAGGAGCTGATGGTTCCTCTAAGTTATAGAAAGCTCAATATAGCCTGAATAAACTCAAAGGATTCTAAGACTAGTAACATTTAGAAGAAATGGGATGCAGCCCTAGTAGCAGAATGAGGGTGTAATTATGATGAATAAATGATGATGTTTGGATCTTCGCTTGAGTAATGATTTTAAAAAAAAAAGAGGAAGAGGATTTTCATGAATTGTAAGGGAATAAAATACCCATATAAGGTGACTCACATTATGATGCTATAAAGTACGGTTATGGAAGTATAGTTTCACCCCTAGGTGGATCAATCTAATTACTCTAGATGTCCCCGGTGAGACGCGAGCCCTAGCGACGGTGTTACATAAAAGATCAAGTTATCAATGGTAGATGATGAATCAACATTAAGTTAAATAAAAAATAGATGGATAAAAGTTCAACAGTATGGGATGAGATTAGACCATCAGCCTTAAGGATTATCAAATAGAGTAAGCTGGAGTTGGTTGCAGACCTCAGTAACGATAAATCAAAGTAAGAATTATGGTATAGTATATCCTAAGTAGATGCAGTAAATCATACAAATGGATAACTAGGTCTATGAAATAAGATATAGCCATATTCGCAAGCTCTATAAAGTACCGAGCGAAGAACTACAGTACACCTATAAATGCTCAGAGAGGCATCCTATTAAGCCTTGTATATGTTTACGAAGTAAGGCCTAGAGATTGGCTATAAGTTGGAGGAAAAAGGAGAGAAGAGTCGCATAGGCACACTTACAAGGTCCGTATCGTAGAGGTTGCATGATAGGAGGTAGCAACAGTTACTAGATTGGAAGGAATTTGATCACAAGTCATGGCATGGGAAAGAGGCCTAAACGGAAAATGAGAATATTAAAGTATTCGCAAGAGCTAAGGGTTATGAGAATGATAAGTGCATCAGCCAACATTCGAGGACGAATGTTCCAAAAGGGGGAATGATGTTACGCCCAACAATATTACGTTGATATTACGTCCTGCATTATTAAATTACGATAATGTTGCACCCTGTAGTATTGTACGTTGAATTTGTCGTAATATAATTGGCATCCGTCCAATGAAAAGATTATTTGGAGATTATAAGGATTATGCTATTTCAAAAAAGTGATGAGTAATATTTTAAGTAAGTCGGAATAGTTCTTAATTATGTGGGGTAATTGGTTAGTTATTGGATAGTGGGACATTACCTAGTTAATTAATGATTAGTGGGGAGTTAATTGAATTGGATAAATACCAAAGCAAGAACGTGGCATCCAGCCACTTTTTAACCAAATGGCTCATAGTCATTTTGGTTAAGTGGAAAAATACTACAACACACTTCATTTTATATCTTTCATACAAGACACCTCACTCTAAATTTTTTTGAATACAAAACAATGTTACATTTCGAACATGAACTTTGCACATTAGTAACAGGAATCTTTAATACAAAAGGAAAGCTATAGCAGAACGCTGAATTCCTACGAGTTTCAACGATACCAACAAGAATTATTTACCTATTAGCAGCGTAAGATTTTGCGGTTCTAAAGGAGTACGGTGCAAACTTTTTCAAGTATATCATATGTATTTTTTTCTACTCTGGGTATGTTAAGGCTATTCCTTCTTTTTTTTTGGCATGATCCAAGTAATACAGTTGAAACGAGCAAAATACACAACTTTCATAAACGACTATATTCATAGAAGTACTAGGGGTGTCTATATTCTTAATTCCCATGTGAATTATTATTATATCTTCTGTTCATGGGTCTCAGAAAAATATGTATTTGATAAAATTTATCAGAAAGGCATATAAATTTTTATGGCATTCAGAGAAAATCTTATTAATGTATTTCTTATGCATTTCGTGCATTTATACATGTACATTGACCCATGACCAGATGGCGTTATATACGCGTATATATGTATGTTATATTTATATGGGATACGGGAAAAAGGTTACGGCGTTATATACGCACCACCTGATTAGCTGGTATACGTTGATGATTTTTTCCACAGCCGAGATGATACGATGGGATGCCCTCAGAGGCCTGATGATGTTATGAAACATGTAACTATGCACGACATGACATTCATACGCATATGCATGACACTATAATTATTTCATGATTTACAGAGTTATCCAGACTTCCAAGTTGAGTCATTTACTCTATATTTCTTCCATGTCTGTTATGTACTTATTTATGTGCCTTACATACTCGGTACATTATTCATACTGGCGACGCTGCGTTCATGCCCGCAGGTCCCGATAGACAGGTTGAGAGCCCTCCAAGTAGGCTATCAGCTCAGCAGAAGATATTGGTGCACTCCATTTGCTCCGGAGTTGCTTCTTTGGTCAATATGATTAGTACATGTAGTGATTGGTATGGTGGGACCCTGTCCCAAACTTTATGATATTATATATTCTTTGAGGCTTGTAGACAGATGTCATGTATAAAAATACTTGTATGGCCTTGTCGGCCTATGTTTCGAGTATATAAAGAATCATGCCGGCCTTATAGGCCCGTACTTTATATGTATAAGTTTGTATTCCCCCATGCTTTATTCGGGTTCATTTACCTATGATAGAATGATATGAAATATATGTTACGTTGGTACTTGGTTGAGTAAGGTACCGGGTGCCCGTCGCGGCCCATCGATTTGGGTCGTGACAAAAATGCTGGATTTCGATGTGATCATGGGTATGGATTGGTTATCTTCCTACTATGCCATTTTAGATTGTCGTGCTAAGATAGTCAGGTTCCAATTTCCAAATGAAGAATTCTTAGAGTGGAAGGGTAGTTCAGCATCGCTTGTAGGTAAGTTTATCTTTTACCTTAAGTCACAACGAATGATCGGTAAGGGGTGTCTCGCCTATTTGGCTCACATCATTAATCCAGAATCAGAACCACTAGCTCTTCAGTCTATGCCAGTTGTTAGAGAATTTCCAAAAGTTTTCCCATATGACCTTCGCGGACTTCCTCCTGAAAGAATCATAGACTTTGGCATTGATCTCATGTCGGACATTCAGCCCATATCTATACCTCCTTATAGGATGGCTCCAACAGAACTTAATGAGTTGAGAGAACAATTGAAAGACCTTCTTGACAAGGGATTCATCAGGCCGAGTGTTTCACCGTGGGGTGCCCCGATCCTGTTTTTCAAGAAGAAAGATGGGTCTCTCAGAATGTGTGTCGACTAACGGCAATTGAATAAAGTTACCATTAAGAACAAGTACCCACTGCCAAGAATTGATGATTTATTTGATCAACTTCAGGGTGCAAAGTACTTTTCAAAAATATACTTAAGGTCGGGGTACCATAAGTTGAGTATCAGAGAAGAAGATATATCTAAAACAGCCTTTGGAACTCGCTACAGGCACTATGAATTTCTAGGAATGTCCTTCGGGTTGACAAATGCCCCAGATGCATTCATGGACCTCATGAACATAGTTTTCAAGTCATTCCTTGATACCTTTATTATTGTGTTTATAGACGATATTTTGGTATACTCTAAGAGCAAGGAAGATCATGCAGAACACCTCAGGATAACCTTGCAGACCTTGAAGGAGAATGAGCTTTATGCCGAATTTTCAAAATGTGAGTTCTGGTTGCAGTCAGTGGAATTCTTAGGCCACGTGGTATCTAGTGAAGGCATAAAAGTATACCCTCAGAAGACAGAAGCAGTCAAAAACTGGCCAAGGCCGACAACGCCAATTGAACCAGGAGTTTCTTGGGGTTAGCTGGCTACTATAGAAGGTTTGTAGAGGGGTTTTCCTCACTTGCTGCTCCATTAACTAAGTTGACTCAGAGAGCAGTTAAGTTCCAGTGGTCAGACGCTTGTGAGCAGAGTTTTCAAGAGTTAAAGAAGAGGTTGACCACTGCACCTATGTTAACCTTGCCGACAGGTTGGGGTGGGTTCACAGTGTATTGTGATGCCTCCAGAGTGGGTCTTAGTTGTGTTCTTATGCAATATGGAAAAGTCATTGCTAATGCTTCTAGACAGTTAAAGAATTATGAAAAAAACTACCCCACACACGACTTGGATCTTGCAGCAGTGGTGTTTGCATTAAAGATATGGCGACACTACCTTTACGGCGAGCATTCTGAAGTGTTTACAGATCACAAAAACCTCCAGTACATTTTCAAGCAAAAAGAATTAAATTTGAGACAAAGAAGGTGGCTCGAGCTATTGAAGGATTATGACATCAATATTCTTTATCACCCTGGCAAAGCTAATGTGGTAGAAGATGCACTTAGTAGGAAGTCACTAGGTGTCTTGGCCCATCTTATAGTACAAAGGTGAACTTTGGGTAAAGAAATTCAAAAACTGGAAAATGATGGAATTAGATTGGATGAGACCGAAGAAGGAGGTATAACTGCTTATGCCTTAGCGCAATCCTCTCTTGTTGTGCATGTTAAGGCTAATCAAGAAGAAGATCCATACTTAGTGAAATTAAAAGAAGGATTCAGAAACAAAGAAATCACTGCTTTACTCTAGGAAGTGACGGAGTTTTGAAGTTGAATGGTCGGTTATGTGTGCTAAATGTAGATGGTCTTAGGAAGGCCATAGTGGAAGAAGCTGACAGTTCGAGGTACTCTATCCACCCAGGTGCTACCAAAATGTATCAGGACTTGAAAGAGTTGTACTGGTGGAAAGGCATGAAGAAGCAAGTAGCAGATTATGTGGCTAAATGTTTGAATTGTCAGCAAGTCAAAGCCGAGCATCAAAGGCCTGGTGGCCTAGCTCAAGATATAGAGATACCAAAGTGAAAACGGGAGATGATTAATATGGATTTTGTAGTAGGTCTACCTCGCACATACCGTAAGCATGATTCAATTTGGGTTATTGTAGACCAGCTGACAAAGTCCGCGCATTTCCTACCCGTAAAGACGACAGATTCCGCAGAGCAATATGCGCAGTTGTACATCATAGAAATAGTCCGATTGCATGGTACTCCAGTTTCAATAATATCTGACAGAGGCCCTCAATTTATGGAGCATTTTTGGCAGGAATTTCAGAAAAGATTAGGTACCAAGGTCAATTTGAGCACCGCTATCCATCCACAAACCGATGGTCAGGCAGAAAGGACCATTCAGACTCTCGAAGATATGTTTCGAGCATGTGTTATAGATTTTGGATGTAATTGGGATGATCACTTGACACTTATAGAATTTTCTTACAATAACAATTATCAGGCCAACATTGGTATGGATCCTTATGAAGCGCTGTATGGGCGAAGATGTAGGTCTCCAGTGGGTTGGCTTGAACCAGCATAGATTCCATTGGTTGGTTCAGAGTTTGTTTGTGAGGCCTTAGAGAAAGTCTATCTAATCAGAGAAAGATTGAAAGCGGCTCAGGGTCGTCAAAAGTCCTATTCTGACAAGAGGCATCGTAGTTTAGAGTTCATGGTTGGTGAAAGGGTGTTTTTGAAAGTCTCACCATTGAAAGGAGTTATGAGGTTTGGTAAGAAGGGGAAACTTAGTCCTAGATTTATTGGACCTTATGAGATTATAGAAAAGAAGGGAAACATGGCTTATGAGCTAGCGTTGCCCGTTAAGTTGTCCTCTGTTCATCATGTCTTTCATGTGTCTATGCTTAGAAAGTACATTCATGATGATTCGCATATAATACCTTCCGATACCGTAGATATTAAATAAGGTTTGATTTATGAAGAGGTACCTATAGAAATTCTCGATAGGCAAGTACGAAAGTTGAGAACAAAAGATTTAGCATCAGTAAAAGTTTTGTGGAGTAATCACGATTCAAAAGAGGCTACGTGCGAAGTCGAGATATTTATTTGAGGAAAAGGTATGTGAACCAAGGTTTGGTTTGGCATTTATATTTTATTTATTAAATACAAGTTAACATGTGTTTATGTCCTTGCCAAATTATACTTAGCTGTTGAAGTAATTTAGTTTTTGCGGAGTATATTTAGCTACTTAATAATTTAGTGACATGCCAGAGTACATTTAACTCATTAAAGTGATTTACTTTTGTTAAAGTGTTGTGCTTTAGATTCTTGTTGGTTATTGTGGTACCTCCTTGCCGGAGTGTGAGTAATTAATTTATGAGCTATGTATGGTGCCTATGAATGGCCTGTGATGGAATATTTGGTTGTTGTTGGTGTAGTTGTGGTATTTGTAACAGAGATATTTTTTTGGATAGTCCAATTTACAAGGGAAACTCTGCCGAAATTTTTGAAAATTTAGAGAGTTAGCTAAAATTTTGAGTCCCTTGGAAGAGTGAGTAGTGCCTAAGAAAAATTAAGAGGTTAAAGGACCTAAATAATGATTGTTAGCTTAAGAATAAGACCCTAGCAACATTCGATGACGAATATTTTTAAGGAGGGAAGATTATAACACTCCTCAAATTTATAAAAGTTTCGAGACACGCTAATTATAGAACTAAATTATTACTACTACCACTACTACTACTGCTACAAATTATTATTACTACTACTACTACTACTGCTACTGCTACTACTAATGCTACTGCTACTGCTACTGCTACTGCTACTGCGTGAAAGGCGTGAAAGCCTTAGCCAAAAACTATGAAAAGGTTTAAACAAAAGGAGATTCTCAAAACAGAACACTTCACGTTTTGTTACTAACACAGAGGCAGCCACGAAATTACACCCAAAGTTCTAGGGTTTTTTACAAATCACTAATTCTTGAACTCAGGTATATAAAATTCCTTATTGTCAATTATCCTACAGTATAAGAATTGGATAGTTAATTCCCTTCTTTTTCTATATCAACAATAAATTTAATATTTAGGTGTGAAAATTTAAAATTGATTAAAATGCACTGGTTGTTAGAGAATAGATTGTTTGACTGGTGTCAATTGGACTGGGGCCTACGTATTGGCTCGAGAAGTTTTGAGGTGAGTTGATACACCCCTTTATTAAAGTGATTTAACTCACAAAAGTATGCATACAAGGTGTTTGATGAATTAGCTAAAAGAGTGAATATGTACTTAATTGAAGTGAGTGAGTTCCTATTAGCTTAGAATTATATTAGTTAAAGTTAGATGATTTATTCTGACATATGTGCTTAAATTTTCAGATTTTTGTGTAATTCTTATAGGCCGTTTTCATGTTGAAAAAGAAAATTTCATGAAGAAGCAAGAATCTTTAGAAATACTTTTGAATGTTTATTTCTTTCTCATGCCATACCTTACATATAAGTATTCTAATATGAGCATGTTTAAAATATTTAGACTTGAAAAGTCACAAGAAGAAGTTTTAGAAAGAAAAGGTTTTGGGAGTATCCTTTATTCTAAGAAGGGGTCTCATCCAGGCCGAGGGTCCTGACCAAGGCGTTCACTTCCTAAAACTACTTGTGCCAAAATAGGGAGCACACGAGCCAAGGGTCTCGTTGCTGAGAATTTACTTAGCCAGGCTAAGGTATGATACATGAGCGCTGAGAACCATGAAGCGAGTGACACCTCGTGGATTAGGCCTATTCGATCAGGTTGGGATCGAACCCGTGCCGATCACACGGTGACTAAGACAGAAATAGGTCAGGATATGTGAAACTCCCAAAGTATAAACTGCTATTATGCAATTATTTTAGAATTGTTCTTATAAGCTTTATGTTTTACATGTATTTAGAACCTTTGCTCGTAATGTATATGTTATTAAAGTTTCTTCCCCTATCGTTGAGACTCACTGAGTACAATGGATGGTACTGACGTTCTCTTTGGGAACCTACGTTGGTCTGCGGTACAACATAGGAACCGAATTTGCAGGCGAACAAGCTACAATTTAGGACTTCCCTCCCTTCCACTGCTATTGGTGAGCTCTGTTTTTGTTCGTGGAGTATTCCTTACAGTCATCTTTATTTAGTTATTTCTTTGCTTACTTGGAGAACTAGCCAGACAAATCTCATGTCCTGAGCAGTGCGTCAGTTTATCAGTAGAGGCTTCATAGACACAGTCGGTGGATCAAGATTCAGATATTTTTGATAATAACTTAGCAGTATTTCATTGGTTACTATGAATAAAGTTTTGGAGTTGGTTTATTTTAGATAATGAATTTAATTAAAAGTATTTGGTTATAGTGTAGTGCCTTGTGGCATATAAAATTTGAAGTTATAATAGATTCGATAAACACAAATGGTTCGCTCGGTCATGTTTAGTGATTGGGTGCCGATTCCGACTTGTTCAGAAAATGGATCGTGACAATGAGAGCAAATTTTTATGTGTGGAATGCGTGCACACATTTTTAAAAAGCAGAAAAATACAACAAAAAGTAGAAATCTGATCCAATGATAGATTTTGCAATAGCTGAATCTAGTTGCAATAACATATCGCATTTTCAAGTATTAAATGATAAAGCATCGATTAATAATTTAATAAGAGTTCTAGTAAAAATAAACTTGACTAAACCAAAATTCCCCTAATGTTTTTTAGTCATCACATCAGAGAAAACAAACGATCCCATTCGTTTCCCTTTGAGCTCAATTAGAATTAGAACCAAAAAAAAAAAGGGAGTAGATAGGGCAGATGAGCTAGATTGGAATAGATTATTTATGACCAAAAATTTCAATCGTTTAATTTCTTTCTCAGTGACCTGAGGTTTTGGCATTTGGTTTTAAGGTAAGCCCTCCCAGGACTGTGAAAGTCAGTCGCAGACTCTGAAAAAACAAGTTGAGCTCAAATTTTAGTAAAGATAGAAAAATATCGGAGTACATGATTTTTTTTATATGCCTGATTTTTGGTGGACAAAGTCAGAGCCTAGAGAAAAGTTGATACTTTGGAGAAGGGAAAGATTAGCTTCACGCATTTGACATGCATTTCGATTTTGATAATCTTATCATTAAATGCAATCCACTATATCTTTATTTTATCACCAATTATTTGTCATCCATATTATTAAAAAGGTGGCCTTTCACTATCATCACACCTCACTTGCAGCCTAAAGTGACCAAATTGACCTAAATAGTTGTCTCCTGAGTTTGTTATAAACGTTCAACAGCACTAGACGAAAGAAAGCCCAACATAGGACTAGAGTTTAAAGTTAAAGAACAATGAAGTTCTTAGCTGATTTTCTGTCTTGTTATAGTGGTTCTGTTAGTGAAAATAGTCACAAAATGGAGTCATGTACTCTTGTTCAAGTGACATGCATGGAGGAAAAAACAACCAAGGGCAACAAATTAGCTCGTAGAAATTCATCGTCAAAGGGACTGTGGCAGCCATCTCTATACACCATTTCTGAAAATAATACTTCCTCTACCAACAAAGCACAAGAAGGGATCAAAGATACCACCAAGAAGATGAAAAACGTTAGACCAAAAACCAATTCTCAAGCTTGTGGTTATTACCATGATCTCAGGTAAACAATTATTTTACGTTATCCTGAAATAATTAATTAAATACTTGAAGGCAGATGTTTTATGAGTTCAACTAAATTCATCGTTTTTGGCTCAAACTATGCATACCTTCTATGAAAGAGTTAAAAATGTATACATGTAATACGATCAGAGCCATTCAGAACTTATTAACTCTAGAATCCTAAATTTGCCATAACTCGAACCTCGTGTTTGTAAAACATGCGTAACGAGAACGAAATTTTGGTCTGTACCGCACCCATTGATTAATACTTGACATGTAATTTTGCCTTGTTGTAGGGTTCAAGCTCCGTTCCAGACAAGTATTGTGGCACTATCAGCAATGACCTTCGTGTTTTAATCTCCTTTTGCTAGTTATTCTCTTCATGTCTTAGTGAAGAAGTTGGTGTGCTACTCAGTGTCATGATAATTCAACCAATGATTGAAATATATTTGTCTTTTAGTTTATAATAGAGAAACTAGGTATCCGATTAAAAGCCAGAGGAGCAATTACATAATCAAAGTTCTCACCTAATGCAGTATCCGCCATTGCTGAGTAGATTTACTCGAAAGCCAAGAAAAGTATAAGATGATTCAGTCAACAAAATGCATGCCTAGCGATAGCATCATTAAGATAAGGGATTTGTTCCTAGGCTTCTGCAATTTAATCTGAACCCACCCTTCTCCCTTCTTCACTTAAATACCATACTATTGTCTGCAATACATTTCGGACTTGTAACATGCACTTAACTTCATACTCAACACCTAAAAACAACTTCATACTGCATCAGCAGTGTGCATATGTCACCCCAAAAACCTCAGAGGCAAACTTATAACTAATTTCATATCCGCGTCTTTAAACCAAATTCATCTAAAGGGGCTATTTGAGAATGTGTTGTGATACTGCCAAGACATATCGGCAGAAGCTCAATCCATAGAGCGACTCTGTTTCTACGCTACACATCTACACTATCAATCAAATGAAAGACGGCATTAGTCATGAAATGTAAAACGCCTCCAAAGTATACATCATTAGTTAATGCCATTAAGGCTTTAATCAGAAATTCATTCTGAGCAACAAATCATCTATAAAGGGAACAAACATCATCCCCGATGATTATTATCAAACTAAAAAGATAGAAAAGAAAAACAAAGATAAAGGAACGGATTTCCCAAGGTTGAAGGTGTTAGGTTTAAAGGGAGAAGAATCAGGTTCTAGATTTTCAGCTGCAAGAGCATATATTTTGTTGCTAGCCTGTTGCATGGATAACAATTATAATCTCCATCTTGGCATTCCCGCTGCAAACAAATCTCTGCTGCATCCAAACTAAGCAATTGCAATAATATGACATTTCATTTGCTAATATATAGATAATCTCCCGATGCTTAGTACCCGTTAATCTGAGGCCTCTGAGGAGGGCCTGTCAAACGAGAAAAAGGGATTTGACCCCGATTAGGAAGGCCTTTCTGGCTAGAAAAACGATCGGTTGTTGCTGGATCAGAGACCGATCTTGAGAAGGCTGTCGCAAGCTCGACTGCAGAGGCTGCTTTTCCATATCGTACACCAGCAGCATCAACAGAAGTAGGTTTTGGTGGTTCAACACGCTTGCGCCAGGTTTCTGGTGAGGGCGGCCTCTCCTGTGCATGTTGCTGCGGCTGATGGTGGTGGTGCCTTTCAATCTCCTTGGTGTTCCTCCAGTTCTCGTTTCTCCAATTCCTCCTCTGTCCATCTCCTTTCTCGACATCTGTCCTGTGATCTCGTCTATCTGCATTCTTTGCCATTCTATGGTCAATGGGGATACTCTCTACTTTCTCACTATGCCTGGTTGCATGCATAACTGTCTCTGCTTTGCCACCATGTAGTTTGCTCCTTCAGAGAATTACCACTTAGTTGGTCAAGCGAGGAAACTTCTGAGTCATAGAAAGAGATTGCAGAATCAACTGATTTACTACCTTGGATGAGGTTGATGAAGATCATGATTAGGCGTAACATCATCAATCCCACGATCCTTCAGAACCTGGTGGTGACCACCCATAATGGAAATGAGAAAAACCTCAAACATTAGGGACCCAAAAATTGGAAGAGGACAGTACAATCTTAGTTAATTATTTCATCAAGCAAGTCTAAAAGACATTGAGGTATAAAACGAACATATTATGTTTCTTTTCATCAGCAAAAGAAGAAACATCATCTTTGGAAAATATTACTTTTCTTTTGCATTCACAAGATTAATAACTTACCATTTCACGTGGACGAGCAGCACCAAATAATGGTTTCCTGCGCACACAAATCATAAGCACAAAACAGTGTCAGTTTTACCTAGAATAGATGTCCTTGATCACATCTTATAGGAAGGCGAGTAGAAACTGCCAAGAGGAGGGAAGAAGAGTGGATGATAAAGAAGAGCTAGGTGACTTAGTGGGACTAAAGAAGAGCAAGGTGACTTAGTGGGTACTTCATTATGCTAGGATAACCATCGAGAAAGACTAACCACTGATTCACAGCAAAAAGCAGATGATAACAGTTATAAACCTCCACTTGGGACAAGCTTCCAGTTTCCCTTCAACTTTTAGAAGTTTAAATAACCCAACTTCAAGTCACGGTAAACCATAGAAAGGCCATCATCCTCTTTGAATATCTATCCACTTCGATATATCATAGGGGAAAAAAAAGAGACTAATGATCGATGCATCAGTGTCTTGGAAATTTCATTCATCAACCAAGTGATTCAATTTTTTTTAATGGCAACTTGATCACAAAACAATGCAACAATATAGATTTATTCAGGAAGAATAATGTTTGCAGTTATGCTTCACTAAGGAAGTACTCGAACCAAAAAATAAAGGAACTATCCTATCCTTTTTACTTGATCAAACATGAGAAATCCACCGTCATCATAAACCTGACATAAGTTTTCATCTCAGTAAAAGCAGCTCTAAAAAGATGGAGATCACAAAGGAGATGGAGCAGAGGACCGAATATCAGTTGTGAGATTTCATAGAGAGAAAACACAGGTAAAACTTTAAATTTGCTAAGGAAGTTTCCTAGTGATGCCCCGAATATCATCTTTATCTGTTACTGGAGCTGAGATATTGACTAGATTCATGAACCAACTACCTGCCCCCTTCTCCTCTCCAACAGGAAAAGAAAGAGAGAATAAAAATAACGGCCAGTTTGTTATCTAAATAAGAAAGGCAATACTAGGTTATGAAAGTTAAAAAACACTAGAGCTACTCATTGGATCATAATAAGCAATTTATAAGCCAAAAGGCAGCATTAATTTCTTGCAACTCCAGCTCATAAAATTTCCCAAAACCTTGACCACCAACTCTTACTATTCTTCCTCTGATCACCATAATCAACAACACTTAAGGCATTAGAACAGTCAGTGTAGTTCAATAATACCCTTGTAAGAAAAACCTCATAATGCTCTTATCTAGAAGAGATGCAGCAGGAGCGAAAAATGAAACACAGAGGGTTTGCACCGCCAGATCACTTGACAATGCAACAACTACTACTATCACCATTACTACTACTACTACTACCACTACTATGCCTCAGTTCCAAACTAGTTGGGTTGGCTGTAGGAATACTCACTAGCCATTCACTCCATTTAGAATCATATCAATCCAATATTTTAAGATTTGGGTTATCAAACAGTAGAGATCTCTATATTTTCTACTAACACAAATCTCGACTCCTAGAGAACTAAACCTTAGCCACAACTAATTGGCGCCAACATGGATCTTTTTACTCTGCCTTTGAGAATTTGCTTGCATTGCCAGTACCAAGCAGAATAAAGGAGAGTAGCAATAGGCGTAAAACTAGTCAATTTCCAATGAATCCTCACAATACAGGACCATTTGGTAACTTGGTATTTCTTTTGTTAAGATCTGAATCCATCTAACTTGGTAAGTTGGTATTACAGCTGGGAGAAAATGGTTGACATATTTTCACAACATCACATTCCAGAAATCCAACTATATTCTCATACTACTAACCATCTCCACTAAAAGGTCCTGAATAAGCACATTTTTATCTTTTCATGATACTCCAAGTTAACATAGACAGGCCAAGCAGTTGAAGCAATAAACAGATGCACAGGGAGTGCAGAAATATTAGGTAGACCTTTTATTTTCAGTGCTTCCCTCTGATTGTTCAAGAAGCTGCGACCGAGGCTTCAGGTTCAATTTTGGGCGTTCAATTGCAAGATTACCACTTTCAGGTTCAACAAACCCAGTTTTGATGGGATTTACACTGGGATTTGCATCGCCCGATTTTTCAATACGAACAGGATTACTAGGCTGCTGGTTGACCTACATTTGAGATAACGAAATGAGATTCTTATACATAAATAAAACCTCGACAGAGAGCAATGCCACTAACCTGCTTATAATCTATGGACTGCTCCAGACTCTCCAATGGTTTGGACCTTGGTAGCAACTTCAATTTGGGCCGCTCGGATGGTTCAGAAGATGCTGGCGCCTGCAACTCATATCCACCAGAGCTAATAACATTATGAGGCCGTTGAAATCCAGTAACATTAGGAGAAGCTCTTCTCTCATTTGCCTCCATAAATAAAGGGGACCTGGCCCTCTCCCGTGCTGGTAACTCCTTGCTAAACCCATGAACCCCATCTGCAAGAGCAAGACTTCTTTCAGCGTGCACCGCTAGCACCTGATCACTATATTCGGGTCCTCCAACAACATCTGGCATGTTGGTGACATTATTGTTGACCATAGTGCTTCCATGATGATAGAATTCTTTCTCCGTGTCTGGATGTTTAATGACCTCAACATCAACCTGAGAATGAATCTGCTGCTTTGAATGCCACCTGCCAGATGAGACTTTCTCGAGGGCACTGGCATGGGCCAACTTTGACTCAGCATCCGGAGCAGACCATGGAGCAGAAACTGATTCTTTTGCACTTGGCACCTCCTTTCTTAGGCCCCACGCATTTGGATATGACCCACTAACCACTTGACCACTATTTGCAGACACATTCGGAGAACTCGCCCTCCTGCTACTGCCAATGCCACTACCAGAACTTTTAGTACTCACTCCCATACTAGTCGCTTCATTAAACCTAGCCACATTTGTACCACTTGCTGCACCTCTAAAACTTTGAGTCGGAGGAGCTGATACTTGCCCGCTACCTACCATCCCAGTGACAGCGTATTCTGCCTTAGGTTCCACACGACTTGGCAACGCACGGATACTCTCATCACTAACTGTTCGACGAGGTCCAGATGCTCCATCCAATGGCTTTCTTTCATCCTCATCAAAATTACGGCCTATTGGTGCATTATGGCTTAAGAAAGGAGTCTTTTCATCAAAGTTTCTGGTTGCACCAGCTGATCCCGGACGTAAACGGTGCTCTGGCCTTCCCATGGGGTTTCCCCATGATGTCTGGCGATCAAAACCACCACGATCTGATGGCCTAACCATTCTACCGACCAGAAAAAAATTAAAATATCAGCATCAGGGATTTGCTGTCCAAAAGAGTGAACAATACAAACAAATATACAAATCAAAGCAACTGCATTCAGCTTTTTCTTCTTCTTTCTTTTCATACGGTGTTACACGCTAGTATTGGAATTAATTGAGGCCAAATAGAGTGGAATGGAGTAGCGGATCCATATAGCAGCCAAACTAGTTTGAAATTGAGACATGGCCGATTGACATATTGATTGAAGGTTACACAATAGCATACACCTTTAATGAATTTATTCTGTTTACAAGGTGCCAAAAACTTTCCAAAAGGGAGCAAGTCACTAATAAAATTTGTAAACATAATGGTCTGCAAGTCATTCTTCATAGCAACTTGTCCAAACATATAAAATAATCCAGCATAAGTATTTGAAGATTTTATGCCCCAATTTAACTTTCTAAGAGTTCAAGATTCCCAAATCAAAGGGAATCTCCTGTACCCAGATCTACAAAGTCAAATTGAACAGGGGAAAAATCATACACGCTGAAACACCAGATCACAGTTACCGGCCACACAGGAAATTTACAAACCCAAGCAAAATTCTGACCTCGATAAATGAAACCTATCAATTAAAGGCTCAATTCAGCCAAACACTAAAATAGATCAATTTCTTGCAGAAAGCAGCAATTTTTCTCCATTCTATCATGACAAAGATCACAAGTTTCTCTTTAATTTAAGGGTTAAAAACTCCCACTTGTCAATTCACACAAAAATCGAAACCCATTACCTAAAATCTCAATAAAGAAGTCATATATGCTGATAGAAAGAAGAAAAAAACAGAGGGAAAAGAGGAAACTTACACGCCAGGAGCAGAAGGTAAGGGAAGATCTGAAGGTATAGAACCACCATGAAAGTCTTTGAGAGTCATGGTTGCTTTCTTCTTTGCCATTCCCCTTTACCCGCTTTATCTATATGTATCTGTATCTAAATGAAATCACAAATCTCGTCTTTCTCTGCCAAGAAAGATCAGTTTTTTTCTCTCTTTTTTGCACTGACCAGAGAAGGAGAAGAGGAAAAGGGAGGGAGGGAGAGAGAGAGAGAACAAATCTGGATTCGGGTTTTGGTTTGCGTTGTGTTAATGTAAACAGGGTCAGGGTCAGGGTGAGGGTCACGGGACCAAATCTAACCACAGCTCTAACAAGTATTCTATCCCGTACTCTCTAGTTTCGTTTTAGTTTCTTTTGTGTTCATTGCATCTAACACACATTTGTCCTCTTCTGTTATTTAAATCTGAAAAGATGGCAAATGTCAATATTAAGTTATGAAATGTTTAATATTACTATTATTTTTCTATACGACCTAAACAATTTTCAAGAGTTTAAATTTATTAAACTAATTCAAATTCTAGCTTTCAATGTAATAGAATAAATAAGTTTAAATTTTTAATATGACTCTATTTATCCAATAAATTTTTTTCATATATAATGAGATCAAGTTATATATATACTTTTCAATTAAAAATTGAAGAAATGTTTCCAAATTATGATCAAAGAATACTATTTGACTACTTACAGTAATACAGTTATATAAAATTGGATCAGAGAGTATTAGGAATATGGAATTTCTATTGGTACACTTGAATTTCTAGTTTGAGTAATTTTTTTATTTTTATTTTATAGAATTAATACAACTTTTGGTTTGAACTTAAAACTTTGCTTTAATATTTTAAACTCAATACACTAATACACATTTGTTTTTTTTGTTTTTTTTTAAAATAAATAACACAGTGTTTGATTTCTTGTATTAATAAATTAAATTAAAAACCATAATAAATCTTACTATTAGGAAGACGAGACGAAGAGATTAGGAGACATCACATCAGTATTTCATTAGGTGATTCAGGTATTGAGTTAAGATTGAGCAAAGACAATGCTATATCATGTTATTATAAGAAAGTTCATCCCTATGTATAGAGCAAATTACCCAATTACCTGGAGAACAGGACCCAAATTGGCAAATGCTTAGTAGTTATTCCAACTGAAAAACCTTTCCTCAAACTCTCAAACAACCCCTTTTTTTTCCTCACATATTATTTTTGGATAACTTGTAAATACTTGATAATAAGGTGATTACCCAATACTTATTTGCAGTGTTGGAGGCGGGATCTTCGTGAAGGGGTTCAAAAAATAAAAAGTTAAAAAAGAATATAGCTAGCGGGAATTGAACTTATGATCTTACAAAGATTTTGAACCCCCTTGACCAATACGCTATATTTTTAGGTTGTGTCAAGAAAATTTAAAATTTAATATATAAAAGTAAAAAATAAATTTTATTTTATATATACAATATAATTTTTTCGCGAAAATGATTCTGGTGAACCCTTTCGCCCTTAAATACGTCCCTGCTTGTCGGGGTTGTTTTTCCCGTGTGAGAGCATAGTTTTATTATATGCTTTTCTCTCTTTTATCTGTTGGCCAACAAGTGTTGTAGCCATGCAAGAGAAGAAACACTTAAAAAATGATATTACATGTTTATTAGAAGACTGTGTTAATAAACTTGCCTTTTTTAGTTTCTGTGTGATTTCATTATTTTTTTAAAAAACAAAAAAAAAACTTAATCAGTAGTCATTACATTATTGAAATTTTGATGAAAATAATTTTAATCCAAACTATACGGATAGGCATTGCACAAATTGCACTAGTGTACTTTGGTATTATGATGGTTCAAAGATCTTTTTCTTTTACGTAACAATAGTATGAATGTGATTTGAACTAGAGGAATTTTCATAAACCGCCATAGTTTTGAACCTAATAATTGTAATTTGACTAATTATTATTTGTAATTACTATTTAATCATTATTAATTTGTGTCACTAGTATTCGAACACGCAACAAATATAGTATGTGTCAATTATATTCGCGCAACGAATACAACTAAGGGAAAATACAAAAAAATAAATGTTCTTGTTGATATTCAAACTCAAGACCTTCGCTAACTAAACAGGCTCTCTAACCAACTAATCTATGAAACCTTGTTGCTCTCTTATTTCAGTTCAAAAATAATTAATTACTTATTTCATGGATTTGCTATAAGATTCAAATATAATTGTTTACCCGTAAAATGGTACAATTGAGTTGATACGTGATTTATAGACAAGTGAATTAATTTAATCCAAAAATAACACATGAATAAGACGGAAATATAAGACTTAACCTTAAAATTGAAATAAACGGCAGATATCTTGGTTTCGGGCGCAGAGCTACTAGTAGCAATAAGAACATTGCAAGTAAGCAAGACAGTAAAATGTCATTTGAGCTTTTGATGAACTATAGTATATGCTTGTCAGAAAATTCGTCCCCTTACACTGATGATAGAGCTCACTATTTCGAGTTACACCTAGGGAACAAGATCCTATGATTAAGCTCCTCTTTGATGACAATTATGAGGGCCATTGAAAACTGTGTAACGGTGGACAGTGAATATCATATTCTCGGTAATGGATCATGCCCTTAATGCTGTAGAATATTATGCATTGAATGCTACCGGATGACGGTATTTATTTTGTCTTTATGAGTATCATTCTCTCCGATGACATGCGAAATCATTGCCTTCGTGTTTGGCTATCTTCTGTATTCGGTTCCATGTGTCGCTTCTTCATGCGATCATAAAATATGAATATATTTTACCCAATACAAATAGTCCCCCTACTTTCTGGTGGCATAACTTTGTGTCACTGGAAAATTAGTAGAGAGACCTTTCTTGGCGGGAAATTCTCTGGCACCCTCTAAAAAGTTTCTGATGGTTGATTAGACGCACGTCTCTTCGTATTTAATGCCCCAAATACGTGTCATCCCACGATTCAGCATCACTTTTTCCGGTTATCGAGGTAATTATGGCCACGATTTTAGCCGCCTATTCTTTACTTACTCGCATCAAGCTTCTTCATTTACAATTCATAATTCTCTAAACTTTCTCAAACTCTTTTTACTCAACTCATACTTTATTCTTCAACTTTTTCAAACCTTTTTCTTGAGAAAAAGCCTTCCTTTCTTTCTGATAAAAAATGGTCTTTTCTTCCAGAAACCTTAGTTCTTCAAAGAACAAAGGTAAAGCTAATGATGCTGCTCCTCTTTCGGTGAGCTCCATCATCCCAAAGAGTCTTTTCACAACTAAAGACTTTGAAGAGAAGTATCCTTCCGCTCACCCTTGTACGTGGGCAGTTATCGTATACCCTTCTTCCATCCGTCCTTCAACTATTCCTGCTGAGAAGGAAGGCTGCCATTGTCAAGATTTAAACATTATCGCTCCTGACCTAGCGGAGCAGATAACCTTACCCAAGAAGGATTTTACGTATTTTTGTACGTATCCCTTCACCTTAGGGCCGTTCTCTTTGAGTGAAGAGCTTGACTCCGTCACCATGGAGTTTTGCATCCGCTACCAGGTACGCCTGACACAAGTAATTCCTTCTGTGTGGAGGAAGATCACTTGTCTTCGGCTTCTGTGCCAGGAGACAGGAGATGAGCTAACCCTAGCTCGACTGATGAACCTTTATTCCCCCAAGATCTTCCGAGGGGAATGATAAATTTTAGCATGCATGGTCACCGTGCTCTGCTTTCCAGCATGGATGATGACAACAACCCTGGATGGATGGAGCGGTTCGTTGCAGTCACCACCCATGCCACCATTTCGGTCACGGCTTCATCCTTTTCGAAATTATTGAACCGCACTCGTAAGTTCTCCATTTGTCTTCCCTTCTGTTAAAGATCGTCCCATATTGTTATTGAGCCTTCTTCTTTTGCTTATTTCGGTGACTCGGTGGGTACAACCTAGGGTTGAAGGCTTGGACCAGTGGTTCCAAAAAAGTTTGGACGTTATTATGCTCGAGACCTACACGTGGAAAGAGATGGCCCTTAAATATGGGTGGGAGGCCAAAAATCATGGTAAGTCGAACTCATCTTGTTTTTACCTTTGCTATGAAGAAGTTGTTTAATCCTTCTCATGTTGAATTCAGATCTACCCCAGGGCTCAGTTGTCGTCCCCGAGGAGGACATTTTGGCTAATCCTGCTGATGCGGAAAGGTTTCTGCAGGAGGCATTTACACGAACAGATGTCTCCGAGCCTGCTTCTAATGCAAGTGCTTCTTCTCGGAGTCCCCCGATCGGAGAACAAGGAAAAAAAGGAGACGTTCATCTACGGTCGGGGAACAAATAAAAAGGCAAAGAACTCAGTGCCTGAGTCATCTTCGGATGTTGTGGTGATGAGCGCCACGCCTGAGCCGGTCCTAGAAACCCTTGTGATTGACGATAATAGAGAATCCAGTGATGATGAGGCTTCTCTACATAGAAGACGACGACCTCATCAACTCAATAATAAGCTCAATTTGTTGAGTTAGCTACACCAACCGAGGACGATGCCTCGGCACTCTGGAGGGAGTTTGATGTGGTGGAAGATGCCAACTCACACTTTCGAGTCCCAGTTGTCGCACCCGATATTGTAGGGCTAAGTACCGAGCCTATTTTGTCATCGGTTGACGAGCATCCATCAACCAGCACTGCACCTACCACCGCTGCTTCTCACCCTACAATGCCCTCTGCTTCGTCTCCCTCTTCTCCAACTCTGCATTCTGCACCAGCAACTGCTACATCATTTTTGCCGGCTGCAGCTACCCGAGAGGAGGATGTTCCTCTTACCAGGTCCCCAATTCATGGAAACGTGGGGCAAAATTATCATGCCCCCTCAGAAGATCCCCAAAGGAGGAGGAGCGCCACTCTATCGGTTTCCACCGGATACAATCTGTACCCCGGTCAATGGAATTTGCTAACTATCTGAAGCCCTTGGTTTCATAGAGAGATTGATAAAAGATACAAACTCTCTCAAGAGAGTGTTTGTTGAACAATGTCATGCATAACACAACAATGGTATATTCTTTGTTTTCTCTGTTATTTCTTCTACTTGTGTTATGGAAAAGTTTTGAATTTGCACTATTGTTTTGAAGGCCAACTTCCTTGCTTCCAAAGGCCTCCAACGGTTGATTCATGATAAAGAGGAACTTACCTCCGAGGGGGATCAACTTTTGGCCGAGAGGGACCAAACTGTTGCTCGTGTCTCTGAACTAGAAGCTCGAGCTGCTGAGGCCGTTGAGTTAGAGGCTCAATTGCAGCAAAGTGAGCAAGAAGTAGTGACCCTTAGCTAAGAGGTTGCCCCGTTGAGGGCTAAATTTGAAGAGGCTAAGGCCAAATATGTCGAAATACAAAATGTCGTTCTTGCTTCATTCATTCGTGAGGCTACCTCCGCTGAAAGATTAAATAATTTGGAGTCGGCCTTAAACTCCAAAGCTGAAGAGCTTGCTGTTGCCGGGGAGAAGTATGCCCAATTGGAAAAGAAGCATAAGAGGACCATTTAGCACAATAGAATTTTCAACTCTACTGTCTGTGACCTCGATTTCAGCCTTCGGACCATAAGATCCGGGTGGGAAAACCTTTCTGTTGAGGTCGGCCAACTTAAAGAAGAACTTCAGTACCGAGCGGCTTCCCTCATTGTTGAAAAAACATATGTTATGTATAGTATGAGGAGAAAAACCTTGTAAGAGGCCAAAGCGGGTGTCAGTGACTTTGATGTCGAAATCGCTAAGGCTCGTGAGCTTGAGTTAGCTCCAAAAAGAGGTCTTTCGGCCCGATCTGATGCTACAGATTCTTCTGCTACTGGTTATGAGTTTTAGGGAACTGAAGAGGAGCCGAAAGGCGATGATGTCGAAGGCCAAAATATCGAAACGACAGCGTATCCACCTGCTTCTCCTAGGGTGTGGATGCTTCTCTTCCTCCGGGTTCCATAGATGCAGCGGCTTAATTTTTCTTTCTTTTTCAAACTTTTGTACTTGTGCTTGGCACATTTATTGTAAATAAAAATACTATTTCGTTCATGTATGTTGATATCCAATATCGCCCTCATATATATATATATATATATATATATATNAGTATATATATATATATACTTTCAAAATATCAATTTTGCATCATTATTAGTTTACAAATCTATACAACCATTTTTCCTAATTTTCCATAGTTTTTAGAGCTTTTAAATTGATTTTTCTGCATTTAAATTACTTGAATAATTATTAATTACTCCTTCGAATTATTTTGTGACGACCTAGTTACCTAAAAAATATTATTTGCACCTATAATATATGTTTCAAATATTTTATTTCATTTCATATAATTACATTAGCATTTCTTTTAGCTATTTATCTAATTTTGCAATAATTTCATATATTCATATAAAAATGCTCCTTATTTATACTATTTGTGTCAAAAACAACATTTTATTTTTTTTAATGTTAAATAATTATTATTAATCATTTTAGTGCATAAAAAATATTTTTACTCATTTACTAATTATTTTTATAAATTATTTTTGCTAAATTATATGTGTTTAAAAGGATGGCCCAATTTTGGAGTAACTTTTCAGACCAAATTAGCCCAGTACCTTAGCCCAATAACCCCGGCCCAAATCAAACAACCCTTCTAACCCAAACCAGTCGCGACCCGTTCAATTAACCTGCCCCAACCCCTCTTTAAATCCTTGTCGTTGATCTTAGTAGATCAACGACCAATAATCAATCCCCCATTTTTAAATTACCCAACCCCAATTACTAATCCCATTTCCCTCTCACCCGCCGCCATGAAATCCTCCCCTCTCTCTGAAGAACCCTAATCGCCGCCTTCTAAAACTCTCCGAATCCATCTTAGACATGGATTCTTTCCACGATCTGCTTACCTTATTTGTATTATCTAGTTACTATTCACCCGTTCGTGGTGTTACTTAGTACTTGCCCGATTTTGGCTAGTACTACCTCTCCGAATCAAGTGTAATCATCCTCAACCTACAAGATTCAGATGATAATCCATCTGCATACACTCTCAACAGGATCGTGTGGGTTCGATTCAACCGAGATTCTTGGCTAATTTTTTGACCATTTACCGACTAGGGTTTGTCCGATCTTTTTTTACCTATTTCTACTTAGAATAGGCTATGCATGTGACTTTATTTATTCCTGCTTAAATTTTACTGATTTTCTTTCCGTATTTGCGTATAATTGATTGTTTTCATATTTGTTCTTCTAATTTCTATCATTATATATAACCCACCCAGTTCCCTTTAAGACAGACTTTTGAAATTGATTTCTTAACTAAAAATTGGGGTTTTGCTACTCTCTTGCTTTATATTCTGTATTGGCCGGCTGAAAGCAAAGGCCATTAACACCTTGTTACTTAACCTATCCTTGGCGTGAGCATTGCCCTGAGTTCGTCGAAGCTCTTGAGAACTTTGACGCATTGGGATTCTGGGTTTTCTGTGGAAGTTTATTCTTTACTATTCTTCGCTTAACTGGTAAGCCACTTGATTTTTGCAGTTTCATTCTTATGTGTCCTTGATTTTCATATATTCTCACCCCTTAAATCAATGGCTTAGTATGTTTTTGGGTCACTTTTATGCACGATTATGTTAACTTTCACTTGTTTTAAGTCTTGAGCATTTGAATTCTCCTAATACTGCTAATTCTGAGATTGTTTAAGTCTAATATCTGACCTCCTTAAGTTCGTTTAACTAGTATGTTGGTGCCTGAATGCTTACTTGCTTTGTCATGAATCTCGGTAATGAATGCTTCATACTTGTAATGACCCGTGTTAGGACTTCCTTTGTTAATTATGACATGTTTCTCTACTATTTTGTCACTCATCATTCTCTCTCAATCTCATACCCCTCTAGTGATTGTTTGAGTTTTTAGGACAGTCATCTCAATTCGTTTGAACTGCCTTGTATATTAGGGTGAATCTCTAACATAATCTGGACCTTCTTTAGGTAATTAGTCTGCCGTGTCAATACTAGAATACCTACATGTGCTATTTAACATGAGCTTACTTTTCACTATTTTTTGAATCTCTGTGATGTTTGTCTTGCATAAATAATAGGTTTTAGTCTGTGATAATACCTTTTCTATCAACTATGATCTTGCTTCCCCGCTAATTTGTTCCTCAGTATGTCTTTGGCTCACTTAATTCCCTGTTCCTTCAGTAATTACTTGGCATGTCATAATGTGTGATCCTATCATGTTTCAATGCAGTCTTTCCTCCTAATGAGAGTTAACATGTCTGTCTTATGATACTAGGATGTATACTTAGCATAATTTGGACTTCTTAGGTCTCAACCTGTTAGTATTGCGTATCTGTACATGATAACTTATGTCAAATCTTACAAACTTGTTCCTCCCCCTAACTCTTTCAATACGTTGTTGTTATGTGCTACTTTACTAAATGTTGAAATTCTACCGAACAAGTCTTATGACCTGCTTGATTAGCTGCTCGGTATGCTCAACTTGACTATGTTTACTTTAGGTTATAAGTGTATTCCCCCAACTTCTGTCCCTCAATCACTGTCCACTCACCCCCATTTGCTACTTATGTTGTTCTGAACTTCTCATTCATAGCCGGCTGAAAGCCAAGCTACCTAGGTTATATTATTGGCCTCCCTAGTGTGAGCACTGCTCGGGGTCCAATTGAGGCCCTTGTGAACTCTGACACACTAGGGCTTGGTCCTTAGTCATTCTCTAAATCTCAAACTATTACTATTCACCCTATTCCATCGTGTTATTTGCTGTGTACCTGATTGGCTGATTTAAATAGTGCAACACTTAGTGCTATGGTTGAGTAAATTGGCTTTGGGATCCTATATAGATTCCTAAGTCGTGTGTTGAATGTGGATATTTGTTGAAGGCCTAGGTATGCTGTGTAAAGTTACTGAAGGCCCAGACAATGCTGGGTATTTTGATTTGGGCCTGCTGTAGGCCTATTATCACTATTGTGTAACATTTGTATTTTTACTCATTATTGGGCATGTAATAATTTTTTTATAAACAATTGGGGTGTTAGTAAAAAGGGGAAATGGATAGAATTTAATATTTTCATGCAAAATGGATAGATAACATGCCCATAGGACTTGGTAATTTATTTTCTATATGTGTTGTTCAAATATATGTACACTATAGAAATCATAATATTAGAGGAAGCACACACGCACACTATCTGCTAGCAAAAATATGATTTCGAAAGCTGCAATTATTCTTACTGCTACGTGTTACTAGAAAACCTGCCTATAGGAACCAAATGTCAATGAACTTTCCTTCAATTCACTTCAGTTGATCACTAGAAATCATGCCTATAGGATTTTGATCACTTCATTTTCTATTATATCGCATTGTTCACTAGAAATCTTGTTTATAGGACTAAGTAAAACAATAGAACGAGTTCTAAGTGTCAACTGTTAGATATCCTGCCTATAGGAAATAATTGCTCGTTAATTGGTTAATACTAGACTACCCAAACACTGTTTCCTGAGCGTCACTGTTAGGAGAACCTGGATAATTCTGGGACTTTTCTCAGCAGACTATGCTATACTCAACTACATAGATCACCTAGGCATAACAGATATAGGATTGGTAACTTAAAACTTTCAATAATCATCTTGCAATACCTGCATAATTCTTTCGATAAGCAATATCCTGCATCTGAAATTGCTTGCATACTTTGATCGTCTAGAAAGCATGTCTATAGATTCAATATTCTGGATTCTGATTCCTAATTTATTTGCGTACATTTGCTGCTTAAGTGTGGAGATCAATGTGAGCCTTTAATTGTTTTTATGTGAAGTCTTTATATGTTTTGTTTGTCGCCTAGTTTTGCATTTTTTAAGCTGCCTAGATAAGGTCTAGAACCATCCAAGTAGAGGTCCAAAACCTCCTGGACCATAGGTATGGGACAGGTAGTGCACACGTAGGGAACGACTTAGAATTGAATTAGAGCACTCCTAGGTAAACAACATAGTAATCGGGTAGCAGGAGATGATAGTCTGTGCCTGCTGAAGAATTTAAGTAACACCCTATGTCAAGTGAGTTATGAAATATTATTTATGTTTTACGGGGTGATCCTTTTGGCTAAAAAACTTAGGACCCCCTCTTTTTTTTCTTTTCTATTAGAATCAAATAGTTGTACCTCTCTATTCAAGATCTCTTCATAATAAAATTCTTAAATTTTGTACTCTCTTTGCTTAATTGATCACATAGACTAATCCATATAATTTAAGTTCGGTTGGGACTCACAATTTTGGACCTCGAGGAGTGCCTAACACCTTCTCTTTGAGGTAACTTGAGCCCTTACCTGATCTTTGGTGGCGTTGACTAGTTAAATCAGAGTCATTTGCAAATAGGTGCCCTAACACACCTTGAAAATTGTTAGATGGCGACTCTACTCTTTTAATACCTCCTTTAAAGAGTTGTCACATGTCGAAACCCGATTTCGCGAGAAAAAGGGGCGCGTCAGTATGGCGACTCTGCTAGGATAGTTAGGCTCTTACCATAGCGAATTTGGCTTATATGGATTAGTCTTCTTTGATATAAACGCGCTTCTTTTTCCATTTTTTATTTGTTACTACATGCACATCCCTCTCCCATTTTACTTTTACTTGTTGTTACATGCACATCCCTCTCACATTTTACTTTATTTGTTTAAATTCATTGTAATATGCACATCCTTGCCCTACTCCGCCTTCCTTCGCTTAAATTAGTTATAACATGCATATCCCTTTCCTATTCACCTTTATTTGTTCTAAGGTGCTCTTCATTTATTTAAAGATTGCTACATCATGTCTCTCCCACCCCTACTCCCTTGCTTATTTTATTACATTCCCTATATATTCCACGAGCTAACTTCTTCTTTTGTTTTTTCTTTTACGTCTTTTATGTTTTACCTTAATACTGTATTTATTGATTTTACATATTTATCATGCAAAATACTTGGCAACATGCTATTACCTCTACATAAAGCATGCCCCACATCATATTCCACTCGTGCCCGATTAATAACATAGCGGCACTTGATGAGTGTCCGTTCTCTTCCAAAATTACCCTTTTAAATCGGAAAGGCTTATTTGCTATAGACTAGTCGATCAATGGTGCAGTCGATGGTCCCGTGCCTTTCCATCTCAAGTGGTCCACTTGAGAGTACCGGTCTAGACCCTTCTAGAAACCTCGCTCCAATATCAATTGTGCAAGCATCATGTCAAACCTAGTATGGGTTAGAACGTTGTCCACGTGATAACCCACTAAGATAAGCCTTGTCCAAAGTACGACGAAATTTCTATAATCCCAATGGACACTATCACGTTGTGTGCATTACTTGGAGAAAATATGCTGGTATGTTGATTTATTAATGTGTAAATAGTCAGATCCGCAGGGGGAAGGGGCTAACTCTATTTGTTTGCAGAAAATGAAGCACGAAGTCCCCAGGTTCGGCATGGTTCAAAACATCCCACCTTTACTGCTTGATTGGTGGAAGAACCTCTCGCCTAGTGACAAGAAACATATGAAAAGGGTCCTTGGTAATTTACCGTCCTTATTAGACATTCGGCCAAATGGGGCATTAATTGAGGCCACCACTATGTTTTGGGATGAGAAAAGAGCTGTCTTCCGCTTTGGTGATATAGAAATGACTCCTCTATTAGAGGAAATATGAGGCTTTCGCTAAGTTGCCATGGGATAGTCCGGGTTTGTTAGTACCAGAAAATCGCACTCCCCGCGGTTTTTTGAAAATGTTGGGTTTCAAGAAAAATGATGTCACGCCCCAAACCTCGGGAGGCGTGGATGGCAACCCAACACCGTTCTGACCCGAGCGAACCACTCTATAACTCTTTTTTTTCTTCTAACTACATGGGCCAACATGCCACAACTGGTAATGTACAACTGTAAGTGGGAAAACACTGTATCACTCAACCTTTTTTTTTCTTAAAACATGAATACATATGGGCCGTCAAGGCCTCTAACATACTATAGAAAATGAACCTCTGTCTACAAAGCCTCTAAGATTATTTGACAGCAAATGGGATAGGGTACCGACCTACCCATAAGTCTGTAGCAAAACCCTGACACGATGACTCATAGATTCGGCTGCACTCCGAATGAGGTGGAGTCTTACCGATCCTTCATTGAATTCCAATATCATTTACTATGAGGGATCGTCAAACTGATTATCTATACATGCAGGCATGAATGAATCATCCCGAACAAAAGGACATCAATACGAATAATGTACTGAGTATGTAAGACAGAACTAAAACATAATAATAAGTCAACATTAATTAAAGACATATAAGAATCAACCGGAATCTCTGAAGTGCCATCGTATATGCATACTTATACTTATATATATAGTACTTCTCTTTGAATCTATTATCCGTATCGTATGATGCATGACTGCCCAACTGATCAGTGGTGACTGCCCGACCGACCGTAGCACAGTGGTAAATGTATGACTGCCCGACCGACCGTAGCTCAATGGTAAATATATAACTGCCCAACCAGCCGTAGCTCGGTGGTAAATGCATGGCTGCCCGACCGGCCGTAGCTCGGTGGTAAATGAATATGCATGACTGCCCAATTGGTGGTAAATAATAATACATAACTGCCCGATCGGCCGTAGCACGGTGGTAAATGAATGAAGATGCATGTACATGTATCACTATATTATAAACATTAACATCTCTATCATATACCTCATTTGGGACTTAGGGACATACTTAGACATGTTTGAGTATCATTTTACAGGAATGAATAATATAGACATCCTTAACTGCGAAGAGTAGAAACACTTATGAAATAGCATTACGTTTATGGATCATTACTTGGATCATGCCAAAATAAGGAAAGATTGGCCTTAACATACCTGGAGTATGGAGAAATCCGTATGATATTCTTGGAAAAGGTTGCACCGTACTCCCTTAGAATCGCAAAATCTCACGTTGCTAATACGCTAAGGAATCTCGTTGGATTTTGGTTGAAGAATGAAAATCTTCACTGAACTGGAATGTTACTATCCTAAAATTATTACAGGAAGTAATATAAGAGTGAAATCATGCCAGAGAATTTAATATATCCCTCTTTTGTTAATGCTTACCAAAGCCAACAAACATATTTGCATTACTCCCCTTCATAGGTTTGAATAAAGCTTCAAGCTCAACTACCATTATCATCTGACGCATATGGCATCTTTGCCTTCAATGTGGTTTTGCAGCAAAGCATTCAACGCTGCAACCTATGTATGCTTTTAACTTGTTTCCTTCTTAGCCAACTGATTAGTAGCTATCTTGATTATTGAATTTTTTTTGTACCCAAATTACTTTTACAAGTCTTGTTATTCAAAATGTGAGAATGAGGTGTCTTTTAATTATTAACTAGGTTGCCACCTAATCCAAAAATGACTAAGAGTCATTTGTTTGGAAAGTGGCTTGCTGCCACATTTTTGTTAGTGGGGAGGGCGTTTAATCTTATCTTATAATTTATTAATTAATTAGGTAGTGTCCCGTTACTTGATAATTAACCAATTACCCACATAATTAAGAATTATCTCAATTACCTAAAATACTACTCATTTTTAATATACTTTATACATCACACTATCACAGTCATATAGTACCTTGTATGGTACTAGTTCATAAATATAGGGTATTACAGCTCAGACCGTATTTTGTCCCAAAATAAAAAACTTCACCGATACTCAATTTCTTCGATTCGTTAACCCTATGAACTTTATAACACTTACTTATCACTTGTTACAAATAGCATAAGTGCTTATGATCTCAAAATAATCTCATTCCCGAGTCTACGTCGATTAACTTATGAAGAAACTTTAACGTACGAAATACGGGATGTAACAAATGATGAGTTACTCTGTCTGAAGAAGTCATACATCCCGTTTGAATTTCTTTATGAGCGTTATGGGCATAACAAGTCATATCGCCTTCACCATGATGAACTTGCCATTACTTTCTTGGGTTGGACGCACCGCTGAGTTTTTGTGTTCATTGTCTGTTTCTTGGGGTTGCTGATATTCCCGATGAAAAGGGGAAGGATAAACACTCGCTTAGCCATGGTCTCTAGGAATCTAATGGAAGGAATCGAGGGAAAAACTTACACTATCATCCCCATGATCTTGGCCGAAATGTACTGTGCTCTAGATTGATTTAAGCAGGGGTATGGACACTTCGAGGGTTGTAATTTGTTGCTACAGGTTTGGTTATTAGAACATTTCCAGAGAGCTGAATATCTCCAAGAGCTTCTACGACGACCATTGAATGACCACATAGCTTACCATCATCCAAATAGAATGACATTTATCCCAGATAGGTTTGCGCAACCTGGAAGTGCTGTGAGCTGGGTGCATTTCTTCAGCAATCTGACTGACGGAAAGGTACATTGGATGTTTTAATGGTTCCTTAGCAGTGAGTTCATCATCATATCAAGAGAAACTACTCATCTAATGCTGATCGGGTTAAGAGGAATCTATCCTTATGCTCCTATAAGGGTAATGAGGCAAGCGGGAACAAAACAAGTTATACCTCGGGTTTCCAACATGGTGTCCCCCCTTCTTTCCTCCCCTTGGATCGGTCAGGGTATTCGACATTATTGGGACAACTCGTTTCCTTTTGGAAAAGGGATAAGGAATTGAAGAGTCTCCACCTAATGATTTTTAAGGTGCATTAGGGCACCTACTAAAGCTTATTTACAAACACAGATTAGATAACCAGAGATAGGGTAAGGGCTTGAAATTACTTCAAGGGGAAGGTGTTAGGCACCCCTCGATGTCCACAATTGTGGTTCCCGGCCCAAAAAAACTTTGTGAACAGATAGCATATAAGCAGTAAACACATAGGTAAATAGATGAAGGTTTTGAGAAGACTTGCAGTCCAAGCACACATATGTGCTTAAGTTTAAAAGATTTAAAGTCTAAGAACATATACAAAATTCCGGAGGTTTTACAATCTAAG
>ML312529.1:0-38001 GCA_005239505.1 Nicotiana paniculata
TGAAAGAAAATGGGCCAAGCGACCTCTCGCACTTGCGGTCCCTAGACCGCTTTTGCGGTTCCGTAGGTGAGGCCAAAATTTTGCTTTTGTGATCCTCCTTCAAGCCCCTCAACTCCGTATCTGCGAGCCCAACCGCGCTTTTGCGCTGTTGCTTCTGTGGCTCCACGTGCACAGGTGTGGTCCCGCTTCTGCGGAACTCGACCGCATCTGCCTTCTCAGTGTTCCCCATCCTGAACCGCTTCTGTGACCCTCTTGGCCGCTTTTGCGGCTAAAACCTCGCAGGTGTGGTTACAGCAGATGACAACTGCTTCACCATTTCCCCAAGCCCAAACTCGATCCATTTACCATCCGAAATCTACTTGAGGCCCTCAGAATCTTAACAAAATTACCAACAAATCCCAAAATGTGATACGAACTTAGTCAAAGCCTCAAACCACATCAAAAAACATCAAAACTACAAATTGCTCATTGATTCAAGCATAATGAGCTGTTGAACTTCTAACTTCCACATCCGATGCCGAAACCTATCAAATCACGTCCGATTGACCTCAAATTTTACTCACAAGTCATATTTGACATTATGGACCTACTCCAACTTCCGGAATCAGAATCCTAACCCGATATCAAAAAGTTCACTCCCGTTCAAACTTCCCAAAAAAACCTTCAAATGTCCATTTTTTGCCAAATGACTTCGAGATGGCCTACAGACTTCCAAATCCACATCTGCGTGCACCCCTAAGACCAGTATCACCATTAAAAGCTATTCCCAGGCTCGGAATCCCAAACGGATATGGATAACATCAAAATACACTTCAACCCAAATTTATGAAATTCTTTCAAAATGCTAACTTTCCATAATAAGCACCGAAATGCTCCCGGGCCACCCAAAAATGATCCGGACATAGATCCAAGTCCGGAATCATCATACGAACCTATTGGAACTTTCAAATCCTGATTCTGAGGTCGTTTACCCATCAGATCCTAGTAAATTCTTCCAACTTGGAGCTTCCGAAATTAGATATTTTCTTCCAAATCAACTTCGAACTTCCGGAACTTCAATTCCGACCTCACGTACAAGTCATAAACCTGAAGTGAAGCTACTCAAGGCCTCGAACTGCTGAATGACGCACTAGAGCTCAAAATGACTGGTCGGTTCGTTAAATTCTCCACCACTTAAACATACGTTCGTTCTCGACTGTACTAAGAACTGCTCCAGAGTTTTCCAAAATCAATGTTTAACACATCGTGCACCTAACCGTGCTGCCAAAACCTAGTTGAGTATATTAGCTTGAGCCCGACTGAAGATTCTTTCTTTTTATTTAGTTATTAATCCTTAGAACCAAATCCAACCCCTGAACTTCTCTACAATACCTGACTCTCACATATGAATACCGTATAGATCACTACACACTATATCGAAACATGATTGTATACCTTTGCTTAATTCACACCTTGTACCATATAAATCACATGACCAGAATAACATCCTCTGACAACAATAATTGCAATTCCACGAATCCGATGCCCACAACACACCTCATGGCGCATATAAGTCCTATTTCAACTCTTGCAATACTGCCATGACGAAAACGATGTGTAGAAATTCATAACCACCTGCCGAATCAACAAATCATTGAGTCTCTCCTCCTGAAAAGAACCATTACTTCATTCTGAACTAAATAACAATATCTGTTATTTTACATGACTTATATAAATTTGATCGCATTGATCCCAGGTCCAATAATCTCGTCTCACCCAGTACAAGCTGCTCCGTCAATAAACCACCACAAACACTATCTAAGATTTCATATGGAGCCATCAATGCACCAACAATCTACAACTTGAATATGACATATAAGGAAGAACAAACTATGGAAAACAACTATCCATCCAGCGTAACGAATAAAATGGCTATGAGCCTTTCTCAGAGGTAAGAAACAGGACACCCAAAACAAATATAAAGAATCGTTCTTAACATCTCACTGTTGCGACGTGCAACCCAATCCAATGTGACATTGTTGCGGTGTGCAACCGATTCAAATATGGAAATTTTGCAGCGTACAACCCGATCCACACCACATACATGTGGCAGCGTGCCACCCGATCCAAACAATATACCTGTGGCCGCATGCCACCCGATCTAAACAACATACCTGTGGTGGTGTGACACCCGACCCGCACATACCAATAAAAAGAAAACACACATCAAGCCATAATGCTTATACTCACAAAATGTCCGAATATCAACCATAAGCATGCCAAGTGCATAATACAAATCCTGGGGAAGATGGATAGCGCCATACACTACATAACTAAAGCACAACTAATGTGCGATATATCATATGCATCTCGAGAGCCATCCTGCTCACATAACACCACAACTATGCGAGACCTCAATTCATGTACAAGTAATCAAGATGTCTCACAACCCACATGGAAATGTAGAGTATTACATGAAATAGGTGGCGACGAATTAACATACAGTACCCGAAGAATCCTCCATAAGAAATTCTATGCTGAATGAACACACCCGGCATGGAGTACAACACACATCCACATTTAGACTCATCAACGTACCTCAAGCCGATTCTGATCATACTATACTGGGCTAATAACCTTTCAGGGGTCCATAATGACCTATTCATGACACATAAGAACAATCGTCAAATCCGGAACAAACTCACACGGTCCACAACCCAAGGAATATAACGTTTCTCAGGCAAAAACTCTGAATTTGTGATATTACCATAACCTTCATACTTGGTTTCAATCTTTAACAATCAAGTGATTAACATGTCACACTTATACAAATATCACCATGGGGTACGCTCCCGGGACCTTCCGCTCAGGTAGCAAAGTTGGCACATCCATACCGCCAACTGTTCTAATTCTGTAAAGAAATTCGAGAATACACAAATCAATACACAAGGCCTCTTACACAGGACACCATTCTCAGGTGACACTAAAGAAAATGCCATCTAAATCTGAACATCTTAATTCTTCCCTGGTCACTCGAGCTCGTGACATTCTTCTCAACACCGAACCACAACCTTGATCCTCCGATTTCAATTCCCATGTTGCTCACTGCACCTATCATGCTGCTACGCGAGAATACCAGAATTCATCATAACTCCTGAACTACGAGTAGAATAAACACTTCATTGGCTAGAAAGACTCTCACTTAGATCATTTTAGAAGAACCAATGCAACACGTAACTGAATTCCCAGACCGTAGAACTTTTCTCAAGGCACGTGGTTATCCTACCACATAATTCATATGTTAGTCCGCTACTCCCACTTCGATTAAACCATGTACGCTAAGTGACTTCTCGACCTCTGCTTTTCATATTTAGCTTGCTAGTAATTCAACCATCGTGAGATACCTCCCGTTATTTCCTTCCTCGTACTTTGTTGCCCAAATGTTGCCTCAAATGAAATCCCTTGTTGCAGCACCTGAACTAATAATTTGCTACCAACTCCAATCTCCTTAGAATATCATCTCTCTCGAGCTATTAGCATTAGAAACACCGATTGGATTCTGAAATCGCTACACACCATCATCTCTGACAACCGCTTCTCAAGCATTATTTCACAACACCCTGCCCCGAGGGAAAATTGAAGAAGACCATAACACCGACGAAACTTAATACATTCAAACAAGGACGACGACACCACATCACCAATGAAAATTCAACACAGTGTAAATATCACGTCTCGGTACCCCACCAACTCAAGCCTGAACAACTATAGTCTGATCGCCTTTCATTTGCTGGAGTTAAATGCTGAACCTCCAAATCGTGCACTGAGAAATCCTTCTTTCAAGTTATTCACTGCTTCGATGCATAAACAAACACCCTAGCACTACATCAATACTATGAGATAACAACTTATGAGCATCATAGTAACCCGTGCATAGCCTCAAAACCATCAGAAATAGAGCTATTGAGCTGAAATGACAGAACATCCTTCCGCAAAAAGACGATAATAACCTGGTCGAATGTGCAGGGAGAAACATACTGCTCCACGTCTATAGTACCACTGCAACTCCTCGATGATTCATACGAGCGCTCAACACCGTACAAGAATAAGTAGGAAGGAAATAAAGGCATAAGCCTCAAAGGGATCAAATCGCACAATGAAGAATCAAGAAGGGAAGTGCTCCTAACAACCTTATAGCCTCTCGAAGATAAGTAGAGACGTCTGTGTACCAATCCGCAAGACTCTACTAGACTTGCTCATGACTCGTGAGACCCAAGTGAACCTAATATTCTGATATCAAGCTGTCACGACCCAAAATTTATTATAGATCGTGATAACACCTAACGCCATCGCTAGGCAAGCCAATAGTGAGTTACCAGATTAATTATTCATCTATTATGTTGAAATCAAGGGTTTCATTAATTAAATAGGACAAAATAGAATTTACATGGTGAAATAATAAAATTTCTATGAACCATCATGCTAAACCCCTAGTAGAAACCCACAAAATCCGGTGTCACATGTGCATGAGCTTTTTTAAGGAGTACAAATATAATACAACCTCTGTCCAGAATGTAATAAAACAGGATAAAATAAGTAATACAAGGGAGAGTTGATGGACTGCGATGCTTAACCTGAAATCCAGCTCGCATGAAGTCTCTTCAACAAGTGTGCCTCGCGCCAAGATAATCACCAAATAACCTGTCAGATCCTGCACATTTAGTGCAAAAGTGCAGCATGAGTACGTAAATCAACGTGTACCTAGTAAGTATATAGCCTAACCCTGCATAAGTAGGGACGGNAATAAAATAATATAATAATTCATAACAGATATGATATGCACAACAATAGTGGGAAAAATCTGTAAATTTCATAATCTTTCAAA
This sequence comes from Nicotiana paniculata, assembly GCA_005239505.1. NCBI lineage: Eukaryota > Viridiplantae > Streptophyta > Magnoliopsida > Solanales > Solanaceae > Nicotiana > Nicotiana paniculata. The sequence goes on from ML312529.1 coordinate 4,865, forward strand.
TATTCCTTTAAAACATAAATTTCACGATCATGTATCCTACCTTAAAATCTTAAAAAAAGCCAAGCGTCTATTAATTAAGTAAGAAATACTATAAAATACTGGGCATCAGTGGAAGGTTATCTTGTCAATATTCAGTTTGCTAGCGATTGCGCACGATTCTGCCGAGGTCGTTCAGCCCGATCCAGAATAATGTGTACACTGCCGAGGGTCGAGAAACACGAACCATAGGTGCATCCATATATTGTTGAGGCGTTCGGCCCGCTCAACAAAAAATGAAGGAAGTTACTGAATTACAAGACGTGTGTTTACAATATAGTACATGAGAACAAAGTGAATATAACCTTTATCATTTCTCAGTTTTCTTGCTAACAACTCAAGTGACAAGGCAAGTCCTAAGACATATTAAATTTCTATATCAAGTTCAATCATATTTTCAATTAAATAAGTCAACCAAATAAGTTCAAGTAATTCAAATATTGCATGATAAAATCCTAAGTCTACGCGGACATAAACATGCTTTAGCTGCGTACGGACTCTCGTCACCTCGTACGTATGTGGAATCCACAACTAGTATCACATAACACCTAATATCATCTAGGGTTAGTTTCCCCCGCACAGGGTTAGATAACAGAGTTACCTCGCTTCGAAGTTTCATTACCGGCTCCAACAAGTCAAATCGATGCCCGTTTCTCCAAAACTAGTCAATAAATATGCAAATCCATAAAATATACTCTAATACTCATTATAGATCAATTTATAACAATTTCCAACTCCACTCAAAAAGTCGATAAAGCCTCCACGGGCCCATGAGCCCTGTTTCCGAAAATTTTCGAAGATAAGCATTACACATAACACTATAAACTCAAATATATAATTTATTCCCAATTCCATGTCCAATTTCTTGGCCAAGTTCCAAAACACCAATTTCTAGATTTTCTTCAAAATCCCACAATTTCTACAAATTTCCATGTTTACATCCTTATAGAATGCATATATTTAATTCACAATAGGTGGGGATAACTTACCTTGCCATTGATGATAAAAACATCACTTGAAGCTCCCCAAGAATCACCCTCACCAAGAGAGAATGAAAGAAAATAGGCCAAATCCCGTTCTTAAAAGAATACATTGCCTAGCGATCTCTCGCACATGCGTTCATTAGACCGCTTCTGCGGTTTCGCAGGTATGGCCAAAATACCATTTTTGCGGTCCTCATCAGGCCCCTCAACTCCGCATCTGTGAACCCAGCCGCGCTTCTGCGGCTCCACGTGCGCAGGTGCAGTCCTGCTTCTACGAAACTCGACAGCATCTGCGATCTCAGCCTTCCCAAGCCAGAATCGCTTTTGCAACCCTCTTGTCCACTTTTGCGGCTCCGCACCTACAGTGAAAACCTCATAGGTGCGGTTACACCAGATGATAGCTGCTTCAGCCTTTCCCCAAACCCAAACTAGATGCGTTTACCACCCGGAATACCTGAGGCCCTCAGGACCTTAACCAAATGTACCAACAAATCCTAAAATATGATAGGAACTTACTCGAAGCCTCAAATCACATCAAAACTAAAAATTTCTCATCGATTCAAGCATAATGAACTGTTGAACTTCTAACTTCCACATCAGATGCCCAAACCTAACAAATCACATCCGATTGACCTCAAATTTTACACACAAGTCACATTTGACATCACGGACCTACTCCAACTTCCAGAATTGAAATTCGAACTCCATATCAAAAAGTCCACTCCCGGTCAAACTTTCTAAAAAACCTTCAAATTTCCAACTTTTGTCAAATGAATCAAATGACCCCAAAATGACCTACGGGCCTCCAAATCTGCATCCGGATGCACCCTTAAGACCAGAATCATTATGCATAGCTATTCTCAGGATTGGAATCCCAAACAGGCATTGATAACATCAAAATAAACTTCAACCCAAATTTATGAATTTCTTTCAAAATGCTAACTTTCCATAATAAGCACCGAAATGCTCTTGGGTCATCCAAAACCCGATCTGGACATACCCTCAAGTCCAAAATCATCATACGAAACTATTGGAACATCCAAATTCCGATGCCGAGGTCGTTTACTCAAAAGTCAGATCTTAGTAAATTCTTCCAACTTGTAGCTTCTGAAATTAGAGATTTCTTTCAAAATCAACTCCGATCTTTCTGAAATTCAATTCCGACCTCATGTACAAGTCATAATACCTGAAGTGAAGCTACTCAAGGACTCAAACCTCTGAATGATGCGCTAGAGCTCAAAATAATCAGTCAAGTCATTACATTCTCCTCCACTTCAACATACGTTCGTCCTCAGGTGTGCTAAGAACTGCTCCGGAGTTGTCCAAAATCACTGTTTAAAACATCGTGCACCTACCCGTGCTGCCACAACCTAGTTGAGTATATTAGCTTGAGCCCGACTAAAGATTCTTTCTTTTTATTTTATCAATAAGCCTTAGAACCAAATTGCAACCTCTGAATTTCTTACCTGACTCTCACATATAAACACCGTATCGATCCCTACACATTGTATTGAAACATGATTGTATACCTTTGCTAAATTCACACCCTGTACCGCATAAATCACATGACCAGAATAACATCCCCTGACAACAATAATTGCAATTCGAATTCGATGTCCACAACACACCTCATGACTCATATAAACAATGTTCCAACTCTTGCAATATTGCCACGATGGAAGAGATGTGTAGAAATTCATAACCACCTGCCGAATAAAATAATCATTGAGTCTCTCATACTAACAAGAACCATCACCTTATTCTAAACTAAATAACGATATATTATCTTTGACATGCCTTATATAAATCAAAGCGCACTGATCCAGGTCCAATAATCTCGTCTCACCCAGTACAAGCTGCTCCGACAATAAGCCACCACAAACACTATCTAAGATTTCATATGGCGCCATCAATGCGTCAACAAGCTACAACTTGAATATGACACATAAGGAAGAACAAACTCTGGAAAGAACTATCCAGCCCGCGTAACGAATAAAATGGACATCAAATACTATGAGCCTTTCTCAGAGGTAAGCATTCCCGTGTGTCTCTGAATTCTGCAACAATGACAAAATGGATATCTGGGTTGGAGTTTTGTTCAGCTGATCAGTGACTGAGTATTCCCTAGCCTGCACGTTCCTCCAAAGATCATCTGGGCATGTCTAAATAATGGGTGGCCTATTGGAAGCATTCTTTCTAGACTCTGCCAAGTGTTCAGGTGTATAGACCCTATCGGTCCTTGTCATACCCTGTGCAACACCAGCTTCTTCTGTCTTGACTTTACCTTTCCTTCTTCCTTCAGCCGTGTAATCCCAAGGTACAACCTTGTCGTTGAAAGGTGGCGTGGTTGACACTGTCACCGTGATTGGTGCAGCTACTTTTACTTCAAATGGAGTGGGTGCCTTAGCAGGAGACATAACTTCAACGTCGAACGACAAATGTGTGTTTGCAGGTGGTCCCGTTTCAAAATTCAATGGGAGTGACGCTTGACGTCTCCAGATGGCTAAATCTGGACTATGATGGGATTAAGAGTGACTGCTGGCTTCTTTGGGTCATCACCTTCTATAATTAACCCGATCGACCCCTCCGGATCCCAATCTTCTTCTATCTCTATCATATTGACACCCCTATGGTCTGGAAGTGGATTGTTGTGAACATTGGGAGCAGCTTCTTTTGCCTGGATGAACTTGTTATCAATCATAGACTGGATCTTATCCTTCAATGAGCGAAATCATCAATTGTATGCCCCTTCATGCCGAAATGGTATGCACATGTCTTGTTTGTATTGACCCATTGGGATGGATTTTCAGGGGTTATAGCAGGGATATGAGTGACATAACCAGCAAATTTTAATCTTTCATACATTTGGTCAATAGGTTCAGCAATGGTAGTTTATTATTTAGGAGTTCTGCGATCAAAGTTGGGTCGAGGTCTCGGGAAAGTTTGGCGAGCAGGGGGTGACTGGAAGTGAGATGGCGGAGAGTTGTAGGTATGATAAACATGAGCTGGTTGGGAATATCTAGGGGAAGTAGGCTAATATATAGACGGTGGAGATGGCTGATATGTTGATGAAGGTGCTGACTGATAGGTGGGAGAGGGTGCTTGATAGGTGAGTAGGGAAGTTCTGTATACCAACGGAGATTTGGGTCCCTGTGAAACCATTACCGTTCCTGCATCTTTCTTCTTGGATATACCACCAGACTGCAAGGTTTTGTTGGTGGCCTATAGGGCCTCAAAGTTACTGACCATTCCACTCTTGATACCTTCTTCAATTATCTCACCCAGCTTGTTGATGTTAGAGAATTTTTGGTTTTATTTCACCATAAACCTCTCATAATATTGCTGGTCTTGTGCCCGAACAAAGAATTTTTTCATTTGTTCTTCCTCTAGGGCAGGCCTGACCTTGGATGCTTCAGATCTCCAGTGAGCGGCATACTCGGGAAAAGTTTTGGAGGGCTTTTTTTTAAGGTTGTAGATGTAGAACACGTCTGGTGCATTCTCCGTATTGAACCTAAATTGATCCATGATGTCTGATGCCATACTTACCCAGTCGGACCACTTCTTAGGGTTTTGGCTGATGTACCAAGAAAAAGCATCTCCTGTGAGGCTCCTCATGAAATATTTCATGGAAATCTTCTCGTCTCTTCCTACTCCAACCAATTCATCACAATAGGTCCTCATATGGACCCTGGGATCACCTGTACCATCGAACATTTCGAACTTAGAAGGTTTGTAACCCTTCGGTAGTTCAACATTGGGCTGTATGTAGAGATCTTCGTAGTTCAACTCTTCAACTCCCTTACTCCTGTCAATGCCCTGAACTCGAGTAGTCAGCGTCTTAAGTTCCTCGGCCAAATTCTTAATGAACATATCCTTCTCACTGGATTCAGGTGTGTAAGAAACGTGTTGGGTGGAGTGAGGTAGTGTCTCCACGTATATGGGGTTGTTCTGATGACCTAGTGTTTGAGCATAGAGGTGGTCACTTGTGGAGTCTTTTGGTTCAGGGATGATTTGTAGGGTATTTCTTGGAGCGAAAGTGTTGTGCTGGTGCTGTGGTGGGATAATTTGTTTTTTCGGTGGAGTTGTATGATGATGGGTTATGGGAGGGTTCTATTTATTTTGGGTGTTCTGAGGAGGTATGGATTTTGAGTGACATCTTGGACACTGAGTGAGAAGGATAAATTTGCCAAGTTCCAGACATGCTCAAGCTCCACTTGGAGTTTCAACAACCTTTGCTCGAGTTGTGACATAGCATCATTCTGAACCTGAGTACCTTGATTGTCAAGATCTTCTGTTCAATCCACTGGCGTTGTGTTTTCTTGTCTGATGTTTCCCAAATCTTCCGTTTTGCCTTTGCCTTTGCCTTTAGGTGGACTAGGAGGAGGAGGAGGTGGAGGGCCCCTGGATCTTGTATGATATGATGATGATGCCAGAATGCACGAACCAACCTTTGAGGAGGGGAATAATCAAAATAACCAAAAAACAAAATCAAAAGGTAGCCAAGTCAGTAAGGATCATGAGAAAATATTGCAGTATTTAAACACATAGTGCAGGAATAAAAGCATGTCCTAATTTGGGAGCCTCGTTGTGCTAGAGGTAGGCCTAGCGACAAGTTGATTTTGGAGAACTTAGATGAAAAAATACCTCATTTCATTAATGTAAAATAGACGAGTCCAAAACGACACTAAAATAATAAACAGGAAATAAAGTCACTAATGGCACTCGGCCTTATTACATTAATAAAAGAAATAAAAAGGAAACCTAGACTACTTGGTCCTAGAAGGACCTTCCCCCGACTCGATCTTTTTGGCTTTGTCACTTGGCGAAAGTTCTTCCCACCAATCCAACAACAGTGGTGGTGTTCTTTGGACCATGCCGAACTTGGGGACTTCGTGCCTCATTTTCTGCAAAATAGATAAGGTTAGTCCCTTACCCCCACCAGACTCGACTATTTATACATTTATGATTAGTATACAGGAATTTAGTTCTCCAATTAAATTCACAAAATGTGATTGCGTCCGCTGGGATTATGAAAAACTCGGTGGACTTTTGGATAAGGTTTTCTTAAAGGGTTATTGTGCAGACGACACATTAACCCGACTAGGTTTGACCATGATGCATGTAATATAACAGAGTAAGGATTCTATGGGGTTTTAGACTGGTACCCTCAAGCAGACAACTTGAGGGGGAAATGCATGGAACCTTCGACTGCACTGCTGATCGACTAGTTTTACCGCAAATAAGCCTTTCCGAATTTAGGGGTGATATAAAATGGAAGGGCGGAAACACTCATCAAGCATTGCTATAGGATTTTATAACACGAGTGGAATATGATGTTGAGCATGATTTATGCAACAATAAATGTGCAATAAAATCATGTTGTCATGTATTTGCATGTTATGAAAGTGGTAAATACAACAATTATAATTGAAAAAGTAGTTACAAAGGAAAACAAAAAGAAACATGTCAGTTTTGATTCTGAAAGGAATAAATACTTGAAAGAGATAAACAATTAATGGCACATAAAGGGGGGGGGGGGAGGTGGCAAGTATTAACAAAGTAAACACAAGTTCACAAAGCAGTTTGGAGAATGGTAAAAGCCTAGGATAATCCCTACCGAAGTCGCCATGCTGTCGCGTCCCCCTCTTTCCTCTCCTTTCGAATCGGTCAGGGTATTCGACATTATTTGGACAACTCGTTTCCTTTTGGGAAAGGGTAAGGAATTGAAGAGTCGCAACCTAACGAGTAAAGGTGAGTTAGGTCACCTACTAATGGTTATTTACAAACACAAATTAGATAACCGGAGATAGGGTAAGGGCTTGAAATTACTTCAAGAGGAAGGTGTTAGGCACCCCTCGAAGTCCACAACTATGGTTCCCAGCCCAAACAAACTTTGTGAACAGATAGCATATAAGCAATAAACACATAGTTTAATATATGAAGGTTTTGAGAAGATTCGCAGTCCAAGCACACTATGTGCTTAAGTTAAAAGATTTAAAGTCTAAGCACAAATACAAAGTTCTGGAGGTTTTACAATCTAAGCACACATGTGTAAGGGATAGGGGGTCCTAGGTTGTTTATCCTATAGGATCACATTAGTACAATGACCGGTAATCACTCCTCAGAAGTGGGGCTACACGTAGCATTAGCGCACCGGATATCATATCCATGTCTACCCTTTCCCACCCCTTATCGGTTATTAAGAGAGTTTATTTAACGACCTCTATGCGTGCTGTTACCCGTCCCTTCTTAATGGCCCTGGAGGAATTTAGGACCTCTAAATATAGGTATTTCTAGACAAAACTCCCTAAGCTTAAACGGATAAAATTCTAAGTGACAGGAAAGAACAAATAGAACTTCACAAATAAATGCAGGAAAAACAGTTTAAGAGGATCAGATTTACCTCCACACACATTGCACATAAACATCATGTCTCAAACACAAAACAAGAGGCTGTTTTATTAGACAGAATCCTAAGACAGGATATCTAAGTGAATATCAATGCACAGAAGTATGCAGCTTGTTTATAAACTCAATAGCAAGGACCTAATCAGCTTGCCTACTGGTTTTAAAAAGAACCTGTTATCCCTTAGGTAGCAAACGCAATCAAAACAATATTCATTTTTAAGAGATTGATTACCTAACCCTTGCTTAGGCTTGGGGTTGTGCATAGTGACTACCAGAATTATTAAACAGTTCAGATGTTGTCTTACCTAAAACATGCTGTTTTAAGTGATGTAAGAAGGTAGAGATAGTTACCAATTTCTATTAATAACAGACATGATAATCATATGCGAGGTTATTTTATACCTTTCATGAATCAACAGTTTAAACTAGGCGTAATTAAGTAAATGTAAACGAAATCCTAGAGCATGGTATCTAGTATGCACACGTGAATGCAGGGTGGCTAGGATATAATTTCAGGATGCACAGGATTCCTAAAGCATGATTTCTAAAATGCACAGAGAATTATAGAGTTGTTAAGCATGATTCATGAATTCACATGAGTATTAATTTTATCGCCTAAGGAGCAGGATTTCTAAGTGGTAGGCACAAGCATAAATTGAGGTATGTTGTATGTTAAAGCAGTAAACATGAAAAAGCCTTAAAGACATGATATCTAATGCATGTTTGGCATGTTGATCCTAAGCATGGATTCTAATGCAAATATAGGAAATATAAAGCTTAAGGCATGAATTCTACCCAGTGGCATCTATAAAATTATATAGCTATCCCCTCCCGTTTCACTAGCCATCCCCAATATTCATTTACAAATAAATATAACAGACCAGCTGAATAAATTATGTAAATAGATAAAGGAAAAGAAGAAGTTAAACTATAGAGAGCCTGGAAACTGGCCCAAACCTTCAGGGTAGATTAGATGGGCAGAACTTAAATATCTAAGAGCAGATTGAGAGTGCTTGACATAGTTTTGAAATGATTGAACAGTTTGAAAAGAGATTTGTTTGAAATATTTTGTAAATAACCACAGAGTTATGTAGTAAAATAGTTTTTGAAAAGAGAGTAGAGCAGCAAGCAACAGTCTAGACATAGCACCCAAAACAGGTTCATACACAACTAAAGAACACAGAACCAAGGCAGTTTGAGCAACACCAAACATGGGTAATTGGGGATTGGGGACACATAAGGCATATAGGTAAGAACATAGTTCCAGGAATACTTAAGAAAATAATCAACAATATGGTAGGGGAATCCAGGGATCAAGGATATAACATAAACTTTAGGATTACTCAAAACCGAACAAGATAAGGTACAACTTGTTTTGCCACAGAAAATTTCATGCCAATAATCAAAGAAGCATAAGTAAGGCAGAATCATATTGAGGTATACTAAAAGGGGGATAAAATTGCATAAGCATGCTGAGTCTAAGGGGAGTACATAACATGCTAAGTGAACAACAATGCAAGTAGGTCAAGTGTAGACATCGCAACAAAACCATAGGTAAAACATATTAGAAATAGGATGAATTGAAGTACTAAAAGAAACATATTGCTTTTGAAACTTAAACTGAAATTAGGACATACCAATATAGGAGATAGCAAACACAAAATGAAGTGTTAGGGGGTAGAATAATTAGCCTTCGCTTGCAGCTGGTTGATAATAACAACTAACTAGAAGGAGAGCAGAAGAGAGTATTTGTCTATACGAGAGAGTTTTGAGCAATGTGTTCGTGTGTTTGATAATGAAGACTAAGGTACTTATAGTTTAAAACAGGCAGAATAATAAGGTAAAAATAGTAGTTCAGCAGTAATTATAGAAGTATATACTAATTAGAATCAAATTAGTATAAAGATTTCCCTTAATTATGGAATCATACTCAAATGGTAATAGTCGTATGAGGCTGAGTATAGCCAATTAAGGAAACAACATAGTTATAATACAAGTATATCACATGTAAATGAGACTAGATTCATCATGCTTTAATTAAGGAAAATGCTTAAAATCAACTAACAACATAATTGACCATAGAATAAGGTCAGAAAATATTTCACAAGTTAAAATCAGTATAAAATATTACAAAAATCAGTGAAGGATCAATCACAAAGATTCAGGGATTCACAAATAGCACTGATTTAGCATAACCTTGTGAGAATAAGCGTAATAAACATATAATAGATAAAATCAAAACCCTAAGAAGACGAGGAGAATATAAATAAAATAAAAATTAGGGATTTATATAGAGCATAGTACAAATTAACTGACTGAACATGATGTAGGAAGAATAAGTGAAGAATCAGAAACATTGATGGACAAAGTAGGATGAAGTCGAAGAAAATCAGAACTAGCACAAATTTCTTGGAATAATCACATAATAGGCAGGAATAGTCGAAGTCAAAAATCCTAAGAAGCAAACATAGGGTAAAAATCACAAAATCACAGAGTGTTCATGAGAAATCAGTACACATACAGATTAGGTGAACATATTAGCGAAAACAGACTCAGAATCACAGATTAAAACCAAGAAACTTGGGGTTTTCAACATAATAACTCAGATAAAAAGAGAAAACTCAAATAACTTCTTAAACATAGTGAAAATCATAGATTAATACTAAAATCAGNTAGGAGATTCTTTAAGAAAATAGAAAAATAACTTGGAATATACCAGATCTATTGCAGATCTAAGAAATCTAGTGTTAAAATTAGGGTTTTAGAGAGAGAACCCAAAGAGAAAGAGAGAATCGGCTTAGAAACCACAGGTTCTAGCCGGAGATGGGAGGATCTTACTCAGATGGCCATGGACGACCTGAAAATGGCATGAAAGCCATGGGAGGTGAGCACGGACCCCTGTGGGTGGATGAATAACCAACAAGTCCCTTGAGGACCTCATGGATGCAAGAATCGAGCCATAGAGAGGAGCCATAGAGGCTAGGGGTAGGGAACCGTCATTATTGCTGGCGAACCAGAGAACGTCAGGGATTTAGGGTTTAATGCAGAGAGGATTTAAGGGAGAAGGGGAAGGGGATGACGGCGGATAGCAGGTGAGGGAAATCAGAGAAGTGAGGGTTTGGGAGGCAGGTCGTTTGGATTAATTATGGAAAAGGTAAATTCGGACCGTTGATGGGTTGGGTGGACTTAGGTGTTGGGCCTGGGATATTTGGGCCAGTTAATTTGGTTGGGATCAGATTGATTTAGGGTATAATTGAAAATAAAAGTGGCTAGTTATTAAATACCCATTAAATAAAAAAATTTATAAAATAGCTGTTAATTATAAAAATGAATTTCATGCGTAGAAAATATATAAGAATGATTACTTAGTATTTAAAATAAAAATGATTAATTTCTGGATAAAAGATAGTATAAAATCGTATGATTGGGCTATAATTGCAAAGTTATTTCAATTATAGCCAAAAAGGTACCAATCTGGCTACTTATGAATAATCTGGTCTTAATAGGACCAAAACAATCAATGAAGTCCAGAAATGCTTTTGAAATCATTTTGTAATGCAATTTCATAATTATTTATTGGAAATAAAATGCTGGATAGATTAATACAAATATAGGGAAATTGTGGAAAAATATCAATTACTATTGATACATGATTTTCAAGCTATATATGCAAATTTAAAATATTTTGAGGAAAAATTGGGTATCAACACCCTATTCTCTAAATATTTCTAAACTTTTCTCAAGGCACGTGGCTATTCTACCAGAGAATTCATACGTTAGTCCGCTACTATTACTTCGATTAAACCATATCTATTATGTGAATTCTCGACCTCTGCTTTACATACTTGGCCTGCTAGTAATTCAACCACCGCTAGACACCTTCTGTTATTTCCTTCCTCATACTTTGATGCCCAAATGTTGCCTCAAATCAAATCCCTTGCTGCAACGCCTAAACTAATAATTTGCTACCAACTCTAAGACCCTTCTAATATCATCTCACTCGAGCTATTCGCATTAGAAACACCGATTCGATTCTGAAACCACTACACACCGCTATCTCTAACAACCACTTCTAAAGCACTATTTCACAACACCTTGCCCTGGGGGCAAATCGAAGAGCATAACACCGGTGATCCTTAATACATTCAAAAAAGGACGACGACACCAAATCACCAATGAAAATTCCACCACACTCTAAATATTAAGTCTCGGTACCCCACTAACTCATGCATGAACAGCTATAGTCCGATCTCCTTTCCTTTGCTGGAATTAAATGTTGAACCTCCAAATTGTGCACTGAGAAATCCTCATTTCAGGTCATTCACTGCTTCGACGCATAAACAAGCACCCTACTACTACATCAATACCGCGAGATAGCAACTTATGAACATCATAACAACTCGTGCATAACCTCAAGACCATCAGAAATACAGCTACTGAGCTGAAATGACAGAACATCCTTATGCAAGAAGACGATAATAACATGCCGAATGCAACGGGAGAAACATCCTGCTCCACGTCTACAGTACCACTGCAACTCCTTGATGATTCATACGAGTGCTCAACACCGTACAAGAATTAGTAGGAAGGAAATAAATGCATAAGCCTTAAAGGGATCAAATCGCACGATGAAGAATCAAAAAGAGAAGTGCTCCTAACAACCCTCTAGCCTCTTGAAGATAAGTACAAAAGTCTCTGTAATAATCTGCAAGACTCTACTAGACTTGCTCATGACTCGTGAGACCCAAGTGAACCTAATTCTCCTATACCAAGCCGTCACGACCTAAAATCCATTATAGGTCGTGATGGTACCTAACGTCGTTTTCAGGCAAGCCAATAGTGAGTTATCAGATTAATTTCTCATTTAGTACTTTGAAATCATATTTTGCACTAATTAAAAATGTACAAAATAGAATTTACAGGGTGAAACAATAAAAATTCTAAGAACTATCATGCTAAACCCCTAGTAGAAACCCCCAAAACCTTGTGTCACACGTGTATGTGCATTTTTCTAAGGAGTAAAAATATAATACAACCTCTGTCCCAAATGTAATAAGACAGGATAAAATAAGTAATACAAGGGAGACTCGGTGGACTACATTGCGTAACCTAAAATGCAGCTCACATGAAGTCTCCTCAACCGGTGCGCCTACGCGCCAAGATGATCACCAACTGACCTGTCAGATCCTGCACATTCAGTGCAGAAGTGCATCATGAGTACATAAATCAATGAGTACCCCGTAAGTATCTAGCTAACCCTGGAGAAGTAGCGACAAGGGGTCGACATCGACACTTACTATAGGTCCAATAAAATAATATAATAATTCATAACAGATATAATATGCACAACAATAGTGGAGAAAATCCGTAAATTTCATAATCTTTCAAATATTCATTTAAAACATAAATTCTCGATCATGTATCCTACCTTAATATCTCAGTGGAAGGTTTATCTTGTGAATATTCGATCTACTAGCGATAACGCACGATTCTGCCGAGGTCATTCGGCCCGATCCAGAATAATGGGTACACTGCCGAGGGGTGAGCGGAACGAACCATAGATGCATCTATGTACTACCTAGGTGTTCAGCCCACTCCACAAGAAAGGAAGGAAGTTAACGAATTACGAGACGTGTGTTTACAATATAGTACATGAACACAAAGTGAATATAACCTTTACCGTTTCTCAGTTTTCTTGCTAAAAAATCAAGTGATAAGGTAGGGCCTAAGACGTATTAAATTTATAAATCAAGTTCAATCATATTTTCAATTAATTAAGTCAACCGAATAAGTTCTAGTAATTCAAATATTGCATGATAAAATCCTAAGTCTACCTGGACATAAACATGCTTTAGCTACGTACAAACTGTCGTCACCTCGTGCGTACGTGGCACCCACAACTAGTAGCATATAACACTTAATATCACCTAGGGGGAAGTTTCCCCCTCACAGGGTTAGACAAGAGACTTACCTCGCTCTGAAGTTCAATTACCGGCTCCAAAGCCTCTCTAACAACTCAAATCGATGCCCGTCGCTCCAAAACTAGTCAATCAATATGAAAAATCCATAAATATATACTCTAATACTTATGATAAATCAATTTAGAACAATTTCCAACTCCGCTCAAAATGTCGATAAAGTCACCCTCGAGCGCACATGCCCGGATTTTAAATTTTTTTGAAGATAATCATTACCCATAACACTACGAACTCAAATATATGATTTATTCCCAATTCCATGCCCAATTTCGTGGCAAAATTCCAAAAATACCAATTTCTAGTTTTTTCTTGAAAATCCCACAATTATTACAAATTTCCATGTTTAACCTTATTGAATCCATGTATTTTACTCACAATAGGTGGGGATAACGTACCTTGCCATTTACGATGAAATCTCCCCAAGAATCTCCCATACCAAGAGAGAATGAAAAAAAATGGGCCAAATCTCGTTCTTAAAAGAACACACTGCTGAGCGACCTCTCGCACCTATGGTCACTAGTCCGCTTCTAAAATTTTGCAGGTGCGGACAAAATACCACTTCTGCGATCCTCCTTCAGGCCCCTCAACTCCGTATCTGTGACCCCAACCGTGCTTCTGCGTCTCCACGTGCGCAGGTGTGGTCCTGCTTCTGCGAAACTCGACCGAATTTGCGGTCTCAGCCTTCCCTAACTAGAACCCCTTCTGCGACCCTCTTGGTCACTTCTGTGACTCTGCACCTGCGGCCAAAATCTTGCAGGTGAGGTTACACTAGATGACAGCTGGTTCAGCATTTTCCCAAGCCCAAACTCAATCTGTTTACCATCAAGAATCCACCCTAGGCGTGTAATACAAAGACTTAGGTGAGTTGCACTCCATATCATGACCCGCAACCAGCAGAGTCTCCTTCAGAGTATTTTTATTTTGTTTCCTATCCAAATTTTTATTCCGGACAACTGTTGTTTTTTATTTTATTTCCTATTTGATGCTCATGCACTTGTGACACCAGATTTTGGGGCGATTATGGGTTGCACAGTAATTGAAGTTGGTCTAAAATATTACTATTTACTCTGTAAATTCCATTTTTACTATTTAACTAGAGGAAAACATAATTTTTAAAATATTAAAAGGATTATAAAATTAAGTATTTGTTGTTGGGTTGCCTGACATTGGTTTCCGGCGCCATCACCACCTTTAATGGATTTTGGGACGTGACAACATGGTATCAGAGCACTAGGTTCACTTAGGTCTCACGAGTCATGAGCAAGTCTAGTAGAGTCTTATGGATCTGTATGAAGATGTCTATACTTATCTTCGAGAGGCTGCACAGCTGTTAGGAGCATTTCCCTTCTTGATTCCTCATCGTACGATTTGATTTCTTTGAGGCTTATGCCATTGTATCTTCCCTATTCAATCTTATGTGACGTGAAGCACTTGTTATAAATAAAAAATTAAGGAATTGTAATGGTACTGCAGAGGTGGTGCAGGATGTTTCTACCTGCGTATTTGATTGTGTTACCGTCGCCTTGCGGAAGGCTGTCCTGTCATTTAAGCTCAATATCAGTATAACCTAAGGCTTTGAGATTTGGGATTGATTGTTATGATGATCCGTGCTTGCTATCGCATAGTGTTGGTTTAATGGTAGGATTCTTGTCTATGCGTCGAGGCAGTGAATGATTTGGAAAGAGGTTTACTCAGTGCATAATTCAGAGATTCGGTATTTTATTTCTGGCAGAGGAAATGCAATCAGACTAAATGTTCAGGTTTGGGTTGATGGGGTAACGAGACTTGGTAATTTCGAGCGTGGTGGAATTTTCATCTATGATGTGGTGTCTTCATCCTTGTTGAGCGCGTTAATATTCGCTGATGTTATGGCCTTCTTAAATTTGTCTTCGGGCCAAGGTATTGAGAAATGGTTTCTGAGATGCGGTTGTCAGAGATACAGGTGTGTAAAGGTTTTGGGATAGAGTCAATGTTTCTAATGTTGATGGCTCGAGGAAGGTGAACTTCGAAGAGGTTTAAAGTTGGTGGCGATCTATTCGTCCAAGTGCTATAGAGATGGATTTTGACTTAAGGCAAAGATGGGGCAGCGAAGGATGAGGAGTGACATGTGGGAGGTGCCTTACAATGGGTAAACTTCTTGAAGGCCAAATGTGAGAAACAGGAGTCGAATAGTTTCTTAATGGAGTGAGTTTGTCTAAAGTGGCAGAGTGGCAGAGTGGCATATGGGTTATGTGGAAGGATGACTACACGCCTTGGGAAAAGTTTAGTGTGATTCGGGATTCATGGTAGACAGTGACTAGGTCTACGGACTAATTTGGAATATTGACTACTACACTGAGGATGATTGGATGTGACATGAGGGAGTCGCTTAATATGAAGAGGGATGCAACATGACTTTAGATTGGAATGTATTATCGCACCTTTAGTTGATTTCAATGGGGAGTGGACGGATTTGTACAACTGGTTTCATAGTAATTATACCCAGTGCAGCATCGTTGGTTGATGTCGACATGGAGTTTCCACAGGTGGGTTATCTCCTGTGAGCAGATTAGCGGTTTCATGGTGTTGATGAAGCTTCTACGAAGAATTTGTACTGACTATCTAGGAAGAGGTCGAATTTGTGCATGTGGCTAGTGATTCAGAGTGTTCATGAAGTGTTTGGCAGAAAGGTTTCGAGAAATTCGGCCGGTTGATTGTGCAAAATCATGTCAATGAAGGATAAGTAATCTTGGTAGGTTCCAGGGTTATGATGGTAGCTTAAAGTTAAGTGGGAGAGCCTCATCGCCTACGATTGGATTGTGTGGTTATCTACTGTGAGGTTTGGGGTTATCGGCATATTGCTGGGTTATTATGACTAAGGGAAGCAAACATCAGTGGTAATTTGAGCAAAGGATTTGGGGAATGTGTGCTATAGTTGGCCTTATCTATTCATGTTAAAACTTTGGGAGGACTCGGAGTTTATGCTTCGTGTAGAGGTGATGTACAAGGAAAGTGATTCAGCTGGGTGCTCCTTTGAGATGTTGATCATGTGCTAGCGGAGCCTTGGAGTTGATGATAGTCGGGACCAAGTCGGAGTGGGTGACTCTCAACAATGGTCCTAGTGGATTCAGAAGTTAAAGTGCAGTGCCTAAGGATTTTCAGTCAGTAGTGTTTGTTAGATACCAAGATTTTGCAGTGGGTTATGAATAGGGGCTTAGAGTGTTCCAGGTTATGTTCGGTCTGTGGTGCAGCATTGGATGAATGGGGGAAGGTTACTTCGTATCTATGAGGGAATTATCAGGATCGATGTACCAGTTGAAGATGCGAATATGCGCACAAGGAGGGTATGAGATGGTTCGTGGGTTTTGAGACAACTTGGTCTAGCAAAATAAGGTCACTCAGGATGAGTGCGAATTTGAGTTCATTATGTTTGAATGGAACTACTATTATTCCTAAGGCAAGTCTAGAGTAAATTAGGAGAATTCGGATCGGTTAGCGATGGTTGAATTGGCATGGTGGTGTATCAATTCTTTCAGCGTGTTAAGTTATACATGTGATTTGTGGCGGTATGCGCGAGGCTTGATGGCCGTCGTAATTGATTTTGTATGGAGGCACCCGAGTTTATGGCCTATTATGTGTAGATAGATCTCGGAAAAATTATTATGGATAAGACCACAACTCGAGGTTTATATTTTCTGCAGCTATGGGAATTCAGCCACATATTGCAATGTTTCTCTTGAAATGAGTAAGTGAAAGGTTTCTATATGATTAAGTGTGTATCCTATTAGTGGTTCAGGAGTTATGATAGAATTTTTGTGCTCTCACACATTGGTAGGATAGGTGCGGTGAGCGACATGAAATTTGAAAGTTGAGGATCAAGGTTGCAGTTTGGTGTTGACAAGAATGTCACAAGCTCGGATGAGCAGGAAATGATTCAGATGTTAGAGTAAGCTGGTACTATCTTTAACGTCACCTGAGATTGGTATCATGTGCAAGAGGCTTTCTGTTCTGATTGGCAGATCCTTGATTTGCTTTACAACATTAATATGGCTGGTAGAATGGATGTGCAGACTTGTTACCTGGTGCGGAAGGTCGTAGGAGCGTACCCCACAGAAGGATCATATAAGTGTGACATGTAGTCACTTGATTGGTTAAAGATTGAAACCAAGTATGGGGATTGTGGTACTATCTCTAATGTGAGAATCTATGCCTGAAGGCGCTCGGTTCATTTGGTTGTGAACTGTGGAAGTTTGTTCTGAATTTGACGGTTATTATGTTCGTCATGGGAAAAGAGGTTATTGTGTATCCTTGGAAGATTATTGTCCCAATGCTATATGATCGGAATTGGCTTGAGGTCCTATGTATCAGGCCGGATATGTTCATTTCGGCATAGTATTAGTTATGGAAGAGTATTCGAACATTGGACGTTATTTCATCGTCGGCTATTTCATGTAATACTGTATTGTGCCATGTGGGTTGTGAGGCGGTTTGGTTATTCGCACTCGTATTGGTATCCCATGTAATTTTTGGTGTTGTGAGAGCAGGATGGCTCTCGAGATACAGGTCATTTATTGCACCATATTTGTGATTGAGTTTCATAGCATATGGCGCTATCCATATCCCCAGGATTTGTATATTGTACTTTGTGTGCTTATGGTCGATATTCGAGTATTTTGTAATTATGAGCATTTTAGCTCAGTAAGTATTTTGTTATAGATTATTATGTGTGGATCGGGTGGCACGCCTCCACGAGTATATTATTCGGATCGGGTGGCATGCCACCACGGGTATCATGGTTGGATCGAGTTACATGCCGCGATAGTGTCATGGTTGGATCGGGTTGCACGCTGTAACAATGTGATGTTGAGTACAATTCGCTATACCTAATTTTGTGTGTTTTGTTTCTCAATTTCTGAGGAAGGTTCATAATATCTTTTCGGTTGTTTAAATTAGTTACGTGGGTTGAGTAGTTCTTTCCAGAGTTCGTTCCCTTGTGTATCACATTCAAGTTTGTAGCTTTTTGGCACATTGAGGCATCATATGAGATTTTGGCAGTGTCTGGGGTGGCTTATGGCCTGAGTAGTTTTTACTGGGCGAGACGAGATTATTGGACCTGGGATCAGTGCGATCGGATTTTTATGCGGCATATTTGAGCGCAATTATCGTTATTTGATTCATAATGAGGTAATGGTTCTTATCAAGAGGAGAGATTCAATGATTTGTTAACTCGGAAGTTGGTTATGAATTTCTACGCATCTCTTCCATCGTGGAAGTATTGCAAGAGTAGGAACATGACTTATATGTGTCATGGGGTGTGTTGTGGGCATCGGATTCGTGGAATTGTCAATATTATTATCAGTGAATGTTATTATGGTCGTGTGAATTAAGTAGTGCATGGTGTGGATTTAGGACATGTATGCAATCATGTATTGACACATTGTGTGGTGATGGGTACGATATTTGTATGTTGGAAACATACCTGGTAGAGGATTTAAGATGTTGGAATTTGGCTCTAAGGCTTATTTGACTAAATGAAAAGAAGAAATTGCAGGTTTGCTTGAGCTGATGTGCTCAACTGGGTTGTGGTATCACAAGTAGTTGCACGAAGTGTTGAACAATGATTTTTGGATAACTCTGGAGCAGTTCTTAGCACGTTCGAGGATGAACATATGTTTAAGTGGGAGAGAATTTAACGTCTTGACCAGTCATTTTGAGTTCTAGCACGCCGTTAAGTGGTTTGAGGCCATGGACAACTTCACTTCAGGTAATTGAAATTTGGGAAGTTTGGAGTGGATTTGGAAAGAGAACTCTCATTTCGAAAGCTAAAAGTTGGAAGGATCTGACTAAGGGTTTATTTTGAGTAAACGACATAGGAATCAGGATTTGAAGGTTCCAACATGTTGGTATGATGATTATGGACTTGGGCGTATGTACGGATTGGGTTTTGGATGGCCCGGGAGCGTTTCGGCACCTATTATGGAAGGTTTGAAATTTGAAACAATTTTATAAATTTGGGTTGAAGTGCATTTCAATGTTATCGATGTTCATTTAGGATTCCAAGTCTGGGAATAGCTCCGTATGGTGATTCTGTCATTGGGAGGGCGTCCGGAAGTGGATTTGGAGGTCCATAGGTCATTTTGGGGTCATTTGGCGAAGGTTGCAATTTGAAGGTTTTTGAGAAGTTTGACCGGAAGTGGAGTATTGTAGCCGCACCTGCGGAACCATAGAAGCAGTCGAGTGACCGCAGGTGCGAGAGGTCACTGGGCAAATTGTTTAAAGAGTGAGATTTGGCTCTTCCTCTCTCTCATTTTCCCACTTGGTTGGGCCTATTTTGGAGAGGTTCAAAGGGGGATTTTCATCAAGAAACACAAGATAAGTGATTCCCACTTATAATAAGTTAAACACATGGTTTGATGAGGATTTAAGCATGGAATTAGTAGAAATTTGGGATTTTTGAAGAAAAACCTAGAAATTGGTATTTTTGGATTTTGACCATGAAACTGGGCATGAAATTTGGAATAAATTATATATTTGAGTTCGTGGTGTTATGGGTAAAGTTTATCTTCAAAATTTTTTGAAATCTGGGCACGTGGGCCCGAGGGAGAATAAGTATTAGAGTGTATATTTATGGATTTGCATGTTCATTGACTAATTTTGGAGCGTTGGGCATTTGTTTGAGTTATTAGAAGGGTTTAGGAGCTGGTGATGGAGCTTCGGAGCGAGGTAAGTCTCCTTTCCAACCTTGTAAGAGGGAATTAACCCCATAGGTGAATTAAATTTATGTGTGCTCTTACTTGCGGGGGTTAAGTACGCACGAAGTGACGAGAGTCCATACATAGCTACTAATTATGCCTATGTCCGGGTAATTTAGGTTTACACCATGCCTTGTTGATACTATTAATTGATTGTTTTTATTAATCTCCTTGAAAAGAGTTGAAATTGAGGATTTCGAGAGTTGAATGTTTTCACCTAAATTTCGTATTTTTAAAAGAATTGAGGAATATTGTAATAACTTGAGAAATCTATGTGCAACCGCTTCCCAATTTATATTTTGCATGCGGAGTAAATTTTCACTATCTCATGGGAGCAGGCCGATCGCCTTGGCAGGTTAATAGATGCATATATGGTTCACGCTGTTGGACCCTCGACAGTGCACAATTTATATTTATATGTTGGATCGGGTCGTACGTCCTCGGCATGACTTGCACGTGATAGATCTTTGGAGCTAAATTATAATTGATATTGCTTTGTTGATTGAGATATAAATTATTAAACGATGAAATTAGAGATGGAGGCTTCCTAAATAATAAAAGAAAAGTTTACTTACTTCTTGATTATTGAACCCTCAGCTGCTTCATATATTTCATGTTTAATTATGATATCGAAATTTTAATGATAGCCCATAGTTAGTGTGGGAGTCGACCTCTCGTTACTACTTCTTCGAGGTTAGACAGAATACTTACTGGGTAGCTTTGATTTACGTACTCATACTACACTTGCTGCACATTTTCTGCAGGTGCATTTATGTTTAGCGGCCTTGTGAGAGCAAATGCGCGTAATACAGAGAATTAGGTGAGCTGCACACAATATCATGAACCGCAGCTAGCAGAGTCTCCTTTAGAGTCTTTATATTTTCTTTCCTATCCAAATTTGTATTCCGGACAGACGTTGTATTTTATTTTATTTCCTAGTTGATGCTCATGCACTTGTGACACCGGGTTTTGAGGCGATTATGAGTTGCACTGTTATTGAAGTTGTTGTAAAATATTACTATTTACTCTATAAATTCCATTTTTACTGTTTAACTAGAGGAAAATAAAAATTTTAAAATATTAAAATGAGAATAAAATTAAGTATTTGTTGCTGGCTTGCCTGATAGTGGTGTCCGACGCCATCACGACTTTTAATGAATTTTGGATCATGACACCACATCTCAGTCAAAAGGTATTGTATACGGCTAAAATCGGAGAGCCCGATTTTACGGTCATTTCAGCACTTAGTGTAATGACCCGACCGGTCGTTTTGAGTTCTAGCGCGTCGTTCAACGGGTTGAAGTCGTGAGAAGCTCCGTTTCAGGTATTATGACCCGTGGGCGTGGTCGGAATTGAATTCCAGGATGTTTAGAATTGATTTGTAAAGGAAATTATCTTTTAAGAAGCCTTAAGTTGGAGAAATCAACTAAGATTGGAATTTTGAGTAAACGATCTACGAATCAAGATTAGAAGGTTCCAGCAGGTTCATATGATGATTTCGGACTTGGGTGTATGTCGGGATCGGGTTTTGGATAACCCGAGAGTGTTTCGGCGTATATTATTGAAGTTAGCATTTTAGAAGGATTTCATGAATTTGGGGTTGAAGTCCATATCAGTGAGGTTGATATCCATTTGGGATTCCGAGTCTGGGAATAGCTCCGTGTGGTGATTCTGGAATTGGGAGCGAGATCGGAAGTGAATTTGGATGTCCGTAGGTCATTTTGGAGTCATTTGGCTAAATATAGAAATTTGAAGGTTTTTGGGAATCCAACCGGAAGTGGAAGTTTTTAAATCGAGGTCGGAATGCGATTTCGGAAATTGGAGCAGGTCCGTAATGTTGAATATGACTTGTGCACAAAATTTGAGGTCAATCGGACGTGATTTGATAGGTTTCGACATCAGATGTAAAAGTTTGAAATTCTAAGTTCTTAAAGAATCGTATTTGAGTGCGATTTGTGATTTAGGCATTGTTTGATGTGATTTGAGGGCTCGACCAAGTCTATTTCATGTCTTGGGAGAGGTTGGTGTAATTGGACGGGGTCCCGGGGTCTCTGGTGGATTCCGGGTGGTTAACGTATCAAAGTTGAAGTTGGAAAACAGCTGAAGCTGCCGTCATCTGGTGTAACCGCACCTGTGAGGATTTGGCCATGGATGTGAGTGTGGGCATGGCTTGGTTGGGAACCGCAGCTGTGATGGATATTCCGCTCCTGCGAAGCCGTGCGGGCAGAGGGGCACAGGTGCGATTTGGCTGGATTTGAGGGAAACCGCAAGTGCGGGAGATTCGGTCGCACCTGCGAGATAGCAGGTGCGGAGGAAGGACCGCAGGTGCGGATATCGACCTGGGCAGAATGTTTTAAAAACGGAAATTTGGGGTTCATCTCTTCATTTATTCATGGTTTGGGAGATTTTTGGAGAGAATTTCAAGGGATATTTCATCAGGGATCAGAGGTAAGTTGTTTCTACTTGTTTCTAAGGTTAAATACAAGATTGATGCGTGATTTGATATGGGAATTGTGGGAAAATTGGGGTTTTTGAAGAAAAACCTAGAAAAATGTAAATTTGAGGATTTGAGCCACAAATTAAGCATGAATATTTGAGTAAATTATATATTTGAGTTAGTAAGGCTATGGGCAGGATGTATCTTCGAGAAATTTCGGATTCCGGGCACGTGGGCCCGAGGGCATTTTGGTTATTTCTCTGAGCGGGGTTGGGAAAGTATATAATCTGAATTTTTTGTGAGTATTAGGATGAATTTTCATTGCTTTGTCATTTATGTGGTAGTTTCTGAGCATTATGCGTCCGTTGGAGTCATCAGAAGGGTTTGGAAGCCGGTGTTGGAATTTTAGAGCGAGGTAAGTCTCCTTTCTAACTTTGTGAGGGGGGATCGTCCTCCTAGGTGAATTAATCCAGTACATGCTATTATCTTCGGGGTCTACGTATGCACGAGGTGACGGGAGTCAGTGCGTAGCTACTATTATTCCATGTTCGGGTAGCCTAGGACCCACTAGCATGCTTTATGTGTGTACCTGTAACCCTGCCTATAATATTAAACTGCTAATATGAAAACATAATTGAATGTTAAAAGAAAGCAAGAGTTCATATTGTTAAATCCATCTAAAAGGAGAATTGTTTCCGCTGTGAATATATGTTTCATGTTTCTTTTAATAAAGACTTTACCACTTTCCTAAGAAAAATGTTTTTTTTTGATAAAAATACGAATTCATTATGCGAATATCTGTAACTTTGGGTGCCTGAGTCGCTTGAGTGATTCGAACGTAGGAAGACCCTGTATTTGTGTATGTATTCTTATGAGCACCTGAGTCGTATGTGTGATTCGCGAGCATGCTAGCCGTATTATGTTAACCACGTCGCATGATCGATGGGCGAGCGGGCAAATAGATGCATCTATGGTTCGAGCCGGTCGACCCCTCGGCAGTGCCCAGTTTATTATTGTTGGTCTGCACCGTTCGATCCTCGGCATTGCCTGCGCATGATATTTGCTACATAGTTGCTATGATATTTGCCTGATTATTGGCCTGAAACGTTAAATTGTCAATTGAAATGACAAAGACTTAAAGTTATTAAAAAGACTTATGGAAGAATTTGTTCCTTCCGTTGATTTATTATTATTTGATTAAATCAACATGCTGATTAATTGTTAATATGACGATGATATAAAGTGTTAAATGTGAACGAAATTGAAGGATGTTTAAATGCTGTTTTATAAACTGCCTATGATAAAACCATGCTTAGTGTCACTCTTAAATATTTTAAATGGACCTTTAGTAAGTGTCTAATTTGACCTCTCGTCACTACCTCTCTGAGGTTAGGCGGGCAATTTACTGAGTACACGTTGTTTTTGTACTCATACTACACTTGCTGTGCATTTTGTTGCACAGGTACCTACATAGCATAGTGATTGATTTGGAGACTTGGACGGGATGCATCATCCGGAGGCGTTCCGTAACTGACAGAGTCCCCCTCCTACCATATTATTATTATTTTAAATCCCTTTTCCAAATTGTATTTCAGACAAGCTTTATGGTATTTGTAAAATTCTTAGAAGTTCCTCATGTACTTGTGACACCGTGTTCTGGGATATGTATTGCGATTTAATTGTTTAAGTGAAATCTTCAGATCACCGTTTTTAAATAACATAATTTTATTTGCTGTAGCATTTAATTTACGAAGATTTATCTATTTGATTATGAAATGCAAGGAAAGGTAACAGTTTCGAAAATGTTAAAACATGAGAGTATTTCAACTAATTAAGGATTTGTCTTTCCTGACAGTGGTGTCCGGCGCCATCACGACCTACGGATTTTGGGTCGTGACACTCAGAAGGCTCGAAGGTTCAAGTTTTTTTATCGAAGGGGCTTATCCAAGGTCGACGACCTCGAGGTAGTACATATCGAAGGCTCTCAGTCTCAAGGCAGTACAAATCAAAAGTCAACATGGAAAGACGGGAAATTTCCAAGAGGCACGTGATTAAAGCTGATGAAATGCACAAATTAGTACAAGCCCGTACCGTGTCATTAAATGACTGTACCAGCCATATCTCTTTGCATTTATTACACATGTACTATGTTGGAATTCCTCCTCATATATAAAAGGGACCCTTGTCACTTTGTAAGACACAAAATATTCAATACAAGAACAATAACATCCTCTGCTCCCTAGCTAAAACATTCTCTACAATTGCTTCATTATTGCTTCTCATTTATTGTGTTCTTGAATTTTTCTTCATTTATTGCTTGTTATTGACCATGGATAGGCATTCTTAATACTGTTATATTGTTATCGACATCCCCAAGTCAGGCTTCTAGAGCTCGAACTCGAGGCCATTTCGACCACCTTCGAGACCGGTCCCTCTGTTACCCGGTTTGCGCAATCTCGTTTCCTTTTGCTCTTATTTCATTTTTCTCACCCCACACTCAGCATCTACTGCCTAAACATCTGGTATTAAAATAGATTACGTTTTTTTAGAATCACGTAATTAAATATAATTGTAATTACTATTTTCAAGGTAAACAGTTTGGCGCCCACCATGGGGCTAAAAATAATAATTATTGTTTTAGTGCCGGTTTTCTAAAAACACAAGTTATTCTTCAAACTTTTTCTTGTCCGTGAATTTTCAATTTTAAGTCAGAAAATGTCTAACTCAGTAAACACACAAAACAACGGTCCTGAGGACCACAAAGAGAATGTCGCAGTTGCTTCAGGTGCCGGTGTGCCACCAAAAACCCTGAGGGGGCACTGGTGCAAATTCCTATCGATGAAGGTTCACGCAACGCTCAACATGTCGATGTGAGCTCTCATACAGAAGAAAGCGTTCGTGAAGAAGACCAACGTGAAGCACAGAGAGCCCCTGCTCAAAGGGAAAGGGAAGTTAGCCATCATGTCATTTTTGAAATGTTGCAGGCACAACATGTGGCTATTGCTCTGCTACAAAGCCATCAGAGAACCCTAAGCACAACACCACCAGAAACAACTCCTTGAGTCAAACAGGCTCCGAAAAGATCGAGCAATAGTGGGTCAACAACCGACCCCCCCATTATAAATATGCTCTAAGACCTCGGAAAGAGGATTGAATCGGGCGAAAAGAATATAGAAGCTAACGAAAAAAAAGTGGAAACATACAACTCGAGGGTCGATCAGATCCAAAGCGCACCCCTGATTCTGAAAGGTGTAGATTCAAAAAAGGTCGTGCAAAAGCCATTCCCATCAAGTGCAGCTCTGATGCCTATCCTGAAGAAATTCAGAATGTCGGATCTTCCAAAGTATAACAGAATCTGGGACCCCAATGAACACATCACTGCCTATACTTGTGCTGTGAAAGGGAACGACTTGAGAGACGAAGAAATTCAACCTGTTCTATTGAAACAATTCGGAGAAACTCTAGGGGCCATGATGTGGTACAATAATCTGCCCCCGAACTCGATAGATTCATTTTCCATGATGGCAGACTCCTTTGTGAAAGCACATGTCAATGCCATCAAGTCGCTACAAGGAAATCTGATGTTTAAAAAATCAAGCAAACGAAGAATGCCATGTTAAGAGAGTTCGTGTCCCACTTTCAATTGGAATGAATGGAATTACCACCGGTCTCCAACGATTGGGTGGTACAAGACTTCACTCAGGGCTTGAATGAGCGAAGCTCGATAGCTTCAAAAGAGCTAAAATATAATTTAATCGATTACCCCGCCATAGTTTGGGTGGATGTGCACAACATGTACCAGTTGAAGATCAAGGTCGAGGACGACCAATTGGAAGCCCCTTCGGGGTCGATGTATCCTTTCAGAGTCTTAGCAAACGAATTAAGTCCCCCAGAGAGAGAGCCACGACCAAGCAAAGACAAGTATCAACCGTACATAGAAATCAAGGGAATATCTCGAGACGTAACGTACCTCAAAGTCACCAAAGGATGGACCAAGGAAAGAATCCTCGGGGAATCTTTAACAAAGCAGGGTTCGACAGACACATAGAGAAAGTAGAGGCACCCCGACTATATGAGTAGAACTTCAACATCGATGTTTCAGACATCTATCGGCCATAAGTAAGATCAGGGATACCAGGTGGCCGAGACCCGTGTTGTCAGATCCTTCGCAGAGGAACCCCAACTTGATATGTGAATATCACGATACCCATGGTCACAGGACCGAAGATTGCAGACAACTTCGAGAAAAGGTGGCCTGACTAATCATCAAAGGGCACCTTCGAGAATTCCTCAGCGACCGAGCTAAAAACCAATTTCGGGAAAGAGATGCAAACAAGAAAAATGAAATAGAAGAATCATGACACGCCATCCACATGATTATTGGTGGAGTCGATGTCCCTCAGGGGCCCATTTTTAAGAAAACAAAAGTATCCATCACCACGGAAAAGCAAACTCGGAGCTACATACCTGAAGACGCCCTTTCATTCAGCGAAGAGGACATCGAAACCTTGTTTGAACCTCATAATGACGCACTGGTAATTTCTTTTCTTTTCAATAAATTTCAAATTAAATGTGTGCTCCTGGATCCAGGTAGCTCGGCCAACATAATTCAGTCGAGGGTGGTATAGAAATTCGGGTTGCTCGACCAGATCATACCCGCCTCTCGAGACCTAAATGGATTCAACATGGCAAGAGAGACAACAAAAGGGGAAATCATCCTCCCAGTCACCGTGGCCGGTGCAATTCAGGATTCCAAGTTTCATGTAATCGAAGGGGACATTAGGTACAACGCATTCCTTGGAAGGCCATGGATTCACAATATGAGGGCTGTGCCGTCAGCCCTTCATCAGATAAATAAGTTTCTTACGAAAGATGGAGTAAAAAAAGTATATGGAGAGCAACAAGCATCGGAAGAAATGTTCGCAGTGCACGATGTGGCATCGACACCTTCTACATCGAATGAGCCAAAAAAAAAAGCAAACAACCAAGTATCAATCATAAACTACTTCCTCATAGGAACGAACAAAGGACCTGCCGCATCCTCGGAACAGATAACCAAAACATATCATGCTCGAGCGCCATCACAACTAAGGTACAACCCTCTCTCTTTTATTTCACACTTTAAGCTAACCTGTGTGTAGGTGTTCGATTGAAAGGAGTCGAAGCACCCCCGCCTCGAAGGCCTTAGGTTTCAAATCATGTGTTGGTTCTTTTTCCCTCACGACGGATTTTTATCCCTTTTACCGACGAGGTTTTTAACGAGGAAACATTCATATGATACCTAAGGAGAACTCACCAAGTATTCAAGGCTTATCTTCGATCAACCCCAAATACTAAGGGGCATCCCCCCAAGAAATCACTAAAATATACCAAAGAGGGTCTCGACAGGAGATTGATGTATCAGGCCAAACGGTCGAATGAATCGTGTTCGCGTAGAATAATCGAACCCTCGATGGTAAAAACTTGTATGCTTGTACCAACTAATCAGAGAAGTACCTTCTACTTTCGCACATCAAAGAAGTTTGCTTTTTTCGCAAAAGAAAGCCCCAGGGCCAAAAAAAATATCAAGCACTCAGGAACTGTCCTTGACAGTCGCTCTATCGAGTCATCAAACTCGAAGCCGTAAGACCTCAGGGCCGGAAAATTCAAACTCGTAAGCCCTCCATGAGGCAACATCAAAATTGTAAGACCTCAAGAAAGGCATATACAAATTGGTAAGACCTTAAAAAAGGCATAACCCCATATCAAAGTCAAGGCAATATATCGAACTTGTAAGACCCAAAAGGCATACCCTCAATATAGACATCGTGGCTATCTCACTCGGGGACGGAAAGGCTACGACCAAATACAAATGACCACCATTATAAGGCTCCGCCAAACTAACGCAACTCGGAGACGTCCGACTATTTCCATTAAATCACAGGCCTCCAATTACTTCGAAAAACTTTGAAAAGAACTGGTTAAAGGTCGTACCGGCCTAAAGCGTAAGAGACCAAGTCGGCAACTAGTCGTATCAACCTTACGTATAAGAGCCCAAGTTGCTAGCTACAGGTCATACTGACCCAAAGCACCTCAGGGTCAATTTGAAAGCCTGAGGGCCGTTAAGCTCGAGTCGAAACTCGACTCGGAGACTAAGCCTGATACGATTAACTAAAGTGCCTCAGAAACAAAAAAGCGTAAGATCCTATGTCGCCAGCTACATTAAAGGACGTATCAACCTTATGTGTAAGAGCCCAATTCGCCAGCTACAGGTCGTACCAACCCAAAGCGCCTCAGGGCCAATTTGAAAAACTAAGGGTCATTGAGCTCGAGTCGAAACCCGACTCGGAGACTAAGCTCGATACGGTTAACTAAAGCGCCTCAGGGCCAAAAAAGCGTAAGAGCCCGAGTCAGCAGCTACACTGAAGGTCGTACCAACCAAAAGCATAAGAGCCCGAGCCGCCAGCTTATAAAGACTCAGGGCCAATTTATGACCCCAAGGGATTCATCTCAAAGTCCAATCGAGCTAACTGTCGAAAAGAAAATAAAACCAAAGAATCTTTCGTATATATATATATACGAGCTATGTATGCGCATTACAAATACATATTTACAACACTCCCACATGAGTCTTATGCAAACAACAAAGCAGAAAATCTAGTCTACTCTAGGGACCAGCTCCCTCAAAGGTCCCTCGGACCAGCTCCCACGGTGGCCTTCAAATATCAGCATCAGCTCGAGAAGAAAGGAAACATTTGGCGTCAATCTCATCCGCATCGGCCTGCTTTATCTCTTTCGATAGGTCAAAGATACTAGCATGTATCTCTTCGAGGGTCTCCCTCTGAGACTTGCATCGGGCATACTCATTGCTCCTCCTCTCTCTGTTGAAAGCTCCTATCAACTCATCCCGAGCATCGGCAACATCTTTCAAATAAATGACCACCTTCTTATCGGCCATCACTCAAACTTCTTCAGCTTCAGCTCGAGCGTCCACAACCTCAGACTTCATATTTAGAAGATCAGTCTCGAGCTTGCCAATCCTGCTCAACTGAATTGAGCTATATTCTCGGGTATTACAAAGTTGTATCTCAAGGGAAGAAGCCTTGGACAAATCATTCCTTTGGTCCGCAACATGTAAACTTATCTACGCCTTCAATGCTTGGCACTCAGAACTAACTTACCCAACTATGCCCCAGAGGCGCTCCAATGCTTTTGTCTTTCCTTGCAGCTGAAGCACCAAAGCATTAGTTCCCAAAAGCTAGAAAAATAGTACGTACCCTTTCAGGGTAAGAGTTAACTGACCCTCGAGATTTCTTTCGCAATTCTGACTCTGATACATCTCCACTCGATGATGTATCAACTCTTTTGTTTTCTGATTGCAAAAAAGATTAAGAGATTTTTCCTTACCCAAATCTTCCTGCAACCTGGTCTCACAGCGGATCAGCTCAAACTTGAGTTTGTCAAAACCTACAAAAGAAAAATTTTAGTTCAAATAATTAAGATTCATAGCTAAAAAGCCAGCAAGTCTGATAAAACTCACCTCGGAACAGAGCCGCTGGGCCTCCTTAAAAATTGAACATGCATCTATTGCCCGGGTCCCATTGGCCCCAGTTGAACCTCTCTCAATAGGGTTATGCCCACTCAAAACCTCACTTGGTCCGGGCGGCCCCTGGTCCCGAGCATCACTCGAAGTACCTTCGAGGGTAGAGGCAGACGACGATATAGGACTCTTTCCGTTTCTCTCTCAGGGAACCTCTTCTTTGAAATTAGAGGTCCCAGGGCTGGCAGAATCGGCAACCTTGGAAGATCCCCCGGCTCGAGCCGTAGACAAAGAATCATCCTCACAAGGGGAGCTTACGTCCGCAGAATGACCGACGTCTATAAAGTTCTCCTAATCAACGACATCTCCTTTATGTCTCCAGGAAGGCCCCGCTTCATTGAGAATGTCCTCACCTATAGAGGATCTTTCTCGCTTATTGTCCTCCCTCGGGACTTACCTCTCCGCGAAGAGGAACGGTCTCATTTCAGAAAATGCACCAACACCTGCACCGACAGAGTTAGTACGCATAGAAGGAAACGTTCATCAAAAGGGATACGCTTATACCGTGGTGCTTTGCTTCCCATCTGCCCTTTGAGAGATCATGCCACTTTCATTTATTATATGTTGAGGAAGATTCCAGTCTCCGAGTCCATTCCGAAAGATCGGGGACCTCCCCCGGCACCCACAGGACCACTGAAAAAGAGAAAAAGAAACACTCTTATAAATCAGATATTTTTGCTGAAGACACTAAGGTACAACATGGCACTTACGTTTGAAGTTCAATTTTTCGGGAAATGGGAGGAACTCTGTCAGAATGATATTGACTGTCGTCACTCAAACAAACCTACTCATCCATCCTCCGTTTCAGTCCTCATCATTGCTGGTAATGAAAGGCCTGGTGGACCGGCATCATAATGCAATCAGGCCTCGACAATGCTGAGGCCGATATAATCTAATGAGGTGGCTGAGGGTAAATTCGATCTTGTCCTTTTCGGTAAAATACCTCATCATCAACACTATCCGCCAAAAGAACGTATGAATCTGTGCCAGGGTGACTCGGTACCTTTTACAGAATTCGAGTACAAGTCGGTCGAGGGGGCCTAATGTAAACGGGTATGTTTACATGGTCAAGAATCCCTCTACATAAGTCATGACATTCTCTTCTCGAGACGGTATCTGCAGCATCATATCCCCCCCATCCACAGTCTCTCCTCACGGCCTCGAGGTGGTTTTCTTCTATCCATTGGACAAACCTTGAAGCATGCTCTCGATGGCCCGCGGCATCGAAGGGTTTCTTTAAGGCAAAGTCTTTCCTTGGAGCGAAGAAGTACGAGGTCATCTCATAGTACGCCGGCAGTGTATCACCAGCCAGGCTAGGAGCAGAGGAAGAATTTCCCACTTCTTGGTGAACAGATTCAGGCACGACAACCATAACTACTCAAGCAAAGATAAATAGGAAGGAATGAAAGCAGTTTTCGCAAAAATGGGAAAGGGATGAGAAAGTTGAAAGGAGAGCTAAGTTTTCGCAAAATGCAAGAATTAGAATGAAGAAGAAGCAAGAATATATATAGAGCGGAATATGGCCAACCAAACACTTTGAAGTCCATTCAATTTCTGACCGTCGTCATATTATTTAGGGAAATGTACCGTTGGGGTCACCTCGATCACTTCACGGTCATGTCACATAAATGATACCGTCATAGGGAATTCGAATGATCGAAGCTCGCATGTCGGCCCAACCTCGAGAAGGTTTCTGATCTCGAGGTAATCTACTATTGCAAGTGCGAGTTCCGTGGAAGCTAAGAATCAAAACATAAAAGTCAAAAGTTACGGGAAAATTTTGTGATATGCGACAAAAGATATTCTATTTCCAAAAAATATATTTACAGAGGTGTCCTTTACAAAAAATTCCCCCGAAGGGTCCCATATACAGAAAAAGGAAAAAACAAAATAGGAGGAAAATCTACTCTTCGCCTTCGCTGTTGCCCGAGCCGCTTTCGGAGCCCTCATTCGATGTGCTCGGCATTGCGAATTCCTCCTCCAAGGCCTTGGCCTCTTCGATCTCGAAAGGGAGATTGAAACCCTGGGCTCTCACTTCCTCGAGGGCTTGCCGCCTGACTTGTGCACGGGCTTGAGCATCTGCCCGAGCCAGCTTCTGCTAAGCCTTCTCTGTTATCTCCCTTGCCCGGTCATTCGCATCAGCATCATCCCTCTTGTAAGAGGAGACATATTCACCAGCCTTAGCCTTAGTCGGAGATAGTGCAACAGCCTCCTCCTGAGTACCTCGGAGAAAGTCTTGAACTGAGGATAGCTTCCCCCGAAGCACCTCCCTCTATGAAGCCGCGACATCATTCAGCCGAGCCATCTTTAGGACTTTGGCGTCCTTGGATGCAACCTCCTCTCGAAGCCGCTCCACCAGGGTGTCCTTCTGCGTAATCTGAGAAGCAGAAAGTAAGTCAATCAAAACCAGGCATTACAACTAAACATAAGAATGTGGGTACCAGCATACCTACTCGGAGAAGTCGGCCCTCTCCCGAAGTGCTCTCTCCGAGCTTTCCCGAAGGTTGGTCAATTCCTCCTTCTTTCGAGCGCACAAAACCTCCAGCTCGAGCGACTTCGCCATAAGCTTCTCAAGCTCATCTCCACGATGAGTTAACTCATCTTGCATCTTGGAGAAGGCTTGGTCATATAGCTTCTTGACCTGCAAACATTGAAGGAAAATCAGAAAACAAGAATAGAAAATTAGAGAATAGCATATTGTTTCTCAAATGTCACCTGCTTTTGGAGCCTCTCAGCTTCCTCGAGAGCAACTGGGCATAAACATCGATCTCCTCATCTACCCACTTGAAGTAATTTTTAAATGCGTCATCCTCTCATCGAGAGGTCTCTAGACAAGGAGCACCCCTAACTTGAGCATCCCGTATCTCCCATGGAGAAAATGACAGGCCCAAATGAAGCCCACCAGCAATATCAACCTCCATGGAGGCTTCTTCCCAAGCTCCAGTAGCAAGCCCTCTGATCTCCTCAAAATGGACTGTGCCATGT
>MDKI01196033.1:0-24000 GCA_005239505.1 Nicotiana paniculata
TTTCGAGAGATTCATTAGGAGTATCTCCTTTTCCTGAGTTTGCCAACCCAGATTGAGGATTTTATATGGTGATATTGTTATTGAGGGGTGGCGTCGGTGGTGTGGGTAACGCTGCCGGTAATCCTCTCGCAAATTCTTGCAAAGCTTGGTTCACATACTCTGCAATAATTTGCTTTACACGATCTTGTTCCACAGTTTGATCATTATCACCATTGTTGTTATTGGATATTTCTGGGGATTGTTCCCTTGAACCATGTGGGGTTCCTGAAGGCGATAGAACTGGGGTTCCACTCCTTTGCTGGTTGTTGTCGTTGTAGTTTGACATAGTTTAGAGGATATCACTTGAAAAGAAAACAAAGATTATCAGATTCCCGGTAACGGAACCAATTTGTTTAACCAAAGAATTAGAACCTTTGACTACAGCTATTTTTAAGATGAACACGGGTTATTGATAATCAAGGAACTAGAGAAAAATGAATAACAGACAATATTGCATAAATATAGAAAAGCAAAGTCAATTATATTCGAGAATCAGATGCCTTTACAAGTTGTATTCCCCTCCCTTATATAGGAGATTCTTATAACGTACAACTCTTGCTATGGTTGCTCATTAATGACTAATTATGACATTAATGAGGCGTTACAAAGGATACGGTAATTGGGGTACAGTTACATAACGTTCGAGTAATCAATTGTGGGTCTTTGAATCTGCCCGTAGCTTTGTCTAGATTCATTCTGATCGTGCCTCTCCCCTGTTTTGATCAGGATGAGTTTCCCGTGTATGATAAGCTCGAGGGTTTACTGAATCATGCCTCTTTGTACCGTACCTCTTCAAAGAATCACATCCAGCTGTCGCATTTTCCTGTGTCCACGTGACTGGCTGAGTTGTCAAAAGTTGGCTTACGTGTGAAACTTTTTTTTACCAATACACCTCTCTCTCTCTCTCTCTCTCTCTCTCTCTATATATATATATATATATATCACCCTTATTGCTCATGTTGCAGCGTGCAACGGGATCCCACTTGTCCACCCTTATTACTCCTTGTTGCGGCGTGCAACCCGCTCCCACCAGACATATCACATCAGTTTATTTATGAAAACTCTCACAATTCAGGCCAATCCTTTCACAATATTTTTGTCTCAACAAATATAAATAAGAAACTGTATTTTCTCATAAACTTCATCAATATCATCTCAAAATGAAACCAACAGGAATATACATATTTCGTAAAACAATGTCAACCCGCTCAACCTTTATGTACCACAATGAAACCACGGGAACAACCAACACTTTCCAAAAATAATTGAACCAAGACTTATCAACAAGTTACCAAAGCCAAGTAGTCATAGAAACATCAATGAGCATAAAACAATTAAGCCATGAATCAAATAAATTGGAAACGGGGAAGGGATAATGTTTAACAGATAATTTTGTGGTGCATAGATACTCGTCACCTCACATATACACTACACACATTCAAATTCACATAGCAATTAAGTTAGGGATTCTTATTCCCTCAAGTCCAGGTTAAACCAAACACTTACCTCGAATTCGCAGGCCACTCACTGCTCAATTATAGTTTTTCCTTTTGAATTCATCTCCAATACACTCGAATCTAACCATAATTAACTTAACATCATTAATTAATGCTAAAGGAACTAACTTTACTGAAAATTATAATTTTTCCTAAGTTTTCTCAAAAAAAGTTAAAACCCGACCCCGGGCCCGCTTGGTCCAAACTCGGGGTTCGGACCAAATTATGTTTACCCGTTCACCCCTGAGCCCGAATATGCAATTATTTTCGAAATTCGACCTTAATTCGAGGTAAATATTCAATTTTTACAAAATTTCCTAAGTTCTACCCAAACCCTCAATTTTTACCATGAAAATTCTTGATTTTTGATTTAAAGGTGATGAAAAATATTGGGTAATTGAAAGAGTAGAGTTTACAATTGATTACCTATACTTTGGGGATGAACTTTGGTGAAGAAAATCGTCCTTAGGGCTTGGTAGTTCGAAAAATAGTGAAAGAAAGGGTTCTGTCCGTGTTTAACAGTGTTTAAATATGACTGGGCAGGCCTTCATCGCGTTCGCGTGGGCCTGCCCGCGTTCGCATATAGTCAGGCATGTTGGTCTTCATGTTCGTGTCTCAGGGCTCGCATTTTAGCTCCTCAGGCCTTCGTGTTCGCGGTCACTGGGCCGCGTTCGCATAGAGGAAAGTCACCCCCAGGCACGTTACACTATGTGTTCGTGTGGACCAGACCGCGTTCGCCTAGGGTCTCCCCCCAGCCCATCGTGTTCGCATCGCTGGTCACGCGTTCGCATAGAACAAAAAGACTCACAGCTAAATTACTCTACGCGTTCGTGACTGGGGTAACGCGAACGCAATGAACAAAATATCAGTGCACAAGAACAGCATTTTATGAGTTTAAAACATCATGTGGCCTGTCCGAAACTCACTCGAGCCATCGGGGCTCTAAATCAAACATGCACGCAAGTCTAAAAATATCATACGGACTTGCTCGCGCGATCAAATCGTGAAAATAACATGTAAAACTATGAATTAACCCTCAAAACTAATCATTTTTTCTCAAGAACACTTAAAGTTTACTATTTCTCAACCGGACGTTCAAATCATGTCAAATAAACTTTGTATCTCACCAAATTTCACAAATAGAGTTTAAATACTATAACGAATCTCTAACGGGCTCCGGAACCAAAATATGGGCCTGATACCCATGGTTTCAAACATTAATTCTTTTCTTTATTTCATTAATAATTCAACAAAATAATTTCTTTCAAAAATTGATTTCTAAGGTTTGGAACATCGGAATTCAATTTCGGGCATACGCCCAAGTCCCATAATTTACTGCGGACCTCCCGGGATCGTCGAAACACAGATCCGGGACTGTTTACTCAAAATGTTGACTCAAGTCAACTAAAACCAAAGTTTAAATTCTAAAAATTAATATTTCTTATATTTTCACATAAAAGATTTCTGGTTTCATCCTCGGACTGTGCAGTAAATCGAGGTAGTTAATATTAATCTTTTTATGGCTAATAATCCTAGAACGGAGTCTTAATTCATAAAATGACCCCTTGGGTCATCACAATCTCCACCTCTAAAATAAACTTTCGTCCTCGAACGGACATAGAAGATTACCTGAATTGGCAAACAAGTGTGGACATTTACTATGCATGTCCGATTCGGACTCCCAAGTAGATGCCTCAACGGGTTGACCTTTCCACTCCACTCGAATTGAAGGATAGATCTTAGACCTCACTGACGAACCTGCCGGTCTAAAATGGCTATCGGCTGTCACGCCCCCTTTTTCCTCTCCTTTCGGATCGGTCAGAGTTTTTGACGTTATTGGGACAACTCATTTTCTTTTGGTAAAAGGGATGTGAAGGAATTGAAGAGTCGCCACCTAACGAATTAAGGTGCGTTAGAGCACCTATTAAGGGTTATAATAACACTAATTGAATTACCAGAGATTGGTTAAGGGCTTGAAATTACTCCAAGGGGAAGGTGTTAGGCACCCCTCAAAGTCCATAACTGTGGTTCCCCGCCAAAAAAAAACTTTTTGAATTTTATCAAGTAGCAAATAAGCAGTTAAGTATACACATGGCTACAAGTAATGGTTGTGAAAAGATTCGCAGTCTAAGCACACATATGTAGGGAATAGGGGAGTCCTGATTTGTTAATCCTATAGGATCACATCAATGCAATGCCCGGTAATCACTCCTCAGTAAGGTGCTACACGTGGCATTAGCGCACCGGTCATCATATCCATATCTACCCTTTACCCCACCCCTTAGCGGTTATTAAACGAGTTTATTTAGAGATCTCTACGCACCATGGCATTACTTCGTTGTGCATATTATTGGCCTCAAATGGACGACGGCGTCGCTCAGTATGTGAGGAATTGTCTAGTATGCCAGAAGGACAAGCCCGACCGCTTGACACAAGTGGGACTCTTGGAACCACTAGCTGTTCCAAAGAGACCTTGGGAAAGCGTGTCTCTGGATTTCATCACCGGATTGCCCAAGGTCGGAGATCTCACAACTATCTTGGTTGTGGTGGATCGATTTTCCAAGTATGTCACCTTTATTGCAGCTCCTCAATATATATCAGCAGAAGATACAGCTCGACTCTTTTTCTCCCATGTCGTCAAATGGGTCCTGCCTAAAGACATCGTTAGTGATCGCGATTCACGCTTCATTAGCAACTTCTGGACCTAACTATTTAAGTGCCTCGGATCAAAATTGAGTCATAGCTCAAGCTTTCATTCGCAATCTGATGGCCAGACGGAGCGGTTCAATGGTATGTTGGAGGAATATCTCCGCCACTTTGTTACTGGATCGCAAAATAATTGGGTGAAGCTTCTGGATGCTGCTCAACTGTGTTTCAATTCAAAAAAGAGCTCTAGTACAAACAAAAACGCTTTTAAAATTATTACCGGACAGCAACCGCTACTCCCACACATCGTGAATGCACCAAATATGTCCAAATATCCTCGTGCTGCCAGCTTCTCAAAAGAATGGAAGCGAAATTTGGAGATAGTGCGGAGCTATCTTGTCAAATCCCAAAAGCGGATAAAGAGGCATGCTGATCAAAACCCTCGCTTTGTTGAATACCAAGTAGGAGACAAAGTGATGGTCAAAATCCCAAAGCGGTACTTGTTTGCAGGGGTCCATGACCCTCGCCTATTGCAAAAATATATTGGACCTTTTTCCATTGAAAGACGCATTGGGAAAGTTGCATATCGGGTGGATACCCCAGCTTGGTGGAAAATCCATCTCGTCTTCCATGTCAGTCTTCTGAAAAAATTTTGGGAAGACACGAATGATCCTTCACGGAGCCAACTCACAATACCCAGTATTCGAGGCCCCAATTCAATCGGGAAAAGGCGTGGCGAAACTATTCTGGATGATCGGGTTATTCATGCCTCAAGGAACGATCACCGAGAGTTTTTGGTGAAATGGCAAGGGTGTGATGTAGAGGAGAATACTTGGGAGAGGGGAACAAACCTCAAAGCCTATAAGAGCCTAATTGAAGATTATTTTGCAAGTAAGGCACCGAGGACGTCACCAACTCAGGTGGGGGAGAATGTCATGAGCGGAAGCCATGCCCCATCACCCCTTGAACGCGCCCCGTGGCGTCCTGGCAAGCCTCCCAACGCCTAGCGCCACGGACAGCTCGTGGTCTTGGCTGCGCCAAGTGACAAACGCGCATGTGCCTCTGTCGCCCCCAATATCCCTCGCTAGCGCCTAGCCGCGAGCAGCTGCCAACAGTGCCGCGCGCGCAAACAATGCCTCGCGCGCAGATCGTGATGCCAGAGACAAAGTTGCTGACAACGGACCTGTTTCTACCTTGTAGGAAACTAAGTCCTTTTCATTGTAAATATAGAGTAGTTTTATTCCATGTAATTTCATTATGTTCCTCAAGCTTAATTAGGTCAAGTCATGTAGCTTTGGTTTATTTTTTTTAAGCATTATTAGGGGAGATCAAGCAATCAAAACTTTCTAGCAAGCAATTCTCTGTATTGGTGTCTCTCCCCCTCGACACCGGTTGCCTTCTTTTGTGATAGCTTTCATTTATGCAATCAAGCTTTATTTCAATTCTCTTTATTGTTCTTGACATCGATTTTCCTGTACGGCACTGACAATCTCGTCTAGCGTACGGAGGGGACCTCATTTGGCGGACAGCAGCTGTACTGACAACAGTTGCTTAGCTTTACATCGCCCTTCCAAGGAACATCAGGAAGGTGTCGTGTAACAGTTTATAGGTTAAGTGAGCTCTTTTTTATTAGGGAAACAACCAGGTATGT
This sequence comes from Nicotiana paniculata, assembly GCA_005239505.1. Classification (NCBI taxonomy): domain Eukaryota; kingdom Viridiplantae; phylum Streptophyta; class Magnoliopsida; order Solanales; family Solanaceae; genus Nicotiana; species Nicotiana paniculata. Next base: position 5,833 of record MDKI01196033.1, read on the forward strand.
TCATTTATAAGTAACTTCTTACAAAAACTGGTCAATTCATAAAATATTACTTATATTAGTCAAATATTACCAAGTAGCCAATTAGCTATTTGTAGTCAAAAAAGGTCAATTCTTTACTTTCTTTTGAGTGGTGTTTTTAGAATAGATTGGTACATCTTAAAGAGCTTGAATCTCCATTTTGGGATGATTTGGTAGAGTTTTGAGGTGGTTTGAATTAAAAATTCGAGGTAGAAGATGAACATAAAAAAATGATATGTGTATCTCCTGATGTATTATTTATGTATCGCATATGTATCATATTTGTATCATATGTGTATCACATGTATACATGTGTGTGAGATACATGCGTATACATGTTTGATACATGCGTCCCAGAAGAATATTTTGAACTCGATTTTAACTATGAATTGTGATACCAAATCACCTCCAACCTTCCTCAAATTTGTATATTGACTCATATACATGTTTTCAATGAATTTCAACCGTATCCATTGAAAAAGCTCCTTTTTTTGCTTGGATTTATGGAATCTTGTGTATATATATATTTTATTTCATCACCTTATTTGCTACCTCATCCATGAAATTTTCTTTCGGTCTTGCATCTAATGTTGCCGATCACTCTTCAAAATATGGAAGGAGATCTTTGCGTGTGATTCTTGGCTAGAAAGGATTTTTTTTTTTTTTGGATTTGTAATTTTTATATGTGATTGGCTAATTTTTGTAAGTCTATGATTAAAGGCTAGAGGTTGGTAAATTGGGACTTACTTGGGACATTTGTGTAAAATTCACTTTTTATTATGCTCTCATGCTCAATCTATAAGCTTTAGTAAAGACAAATGCTAGCAATTTATGCAGTTTGATTTCGAATGAGTTTCATATGACTGTTTCAAATTATAACATTCAGTATAACATTGAACTACTAGCCATTAACGAAAATTTAACTGTTAACCACTTAAATTTTGCTTCAATGGAAAAAATAAGCAGGGCATGAAATATCTGAGAATCACAAATTCATCGCCGAATATTCCATAAGAGAGCTCATTCAATGTGGTCATCGGGAGCCCTTACACATTGATGACCATAAATATTCTCATCAATCATCACACTATTTTTTTTTTATAACCATATGAATTTGTTTGCACTTCGACTATTTTTATCATTATAAATTCTTAAGTAATTTTGTCCCACTAAGTTTAGACAGATGTAGAGAAAACAATTTTGTTTCGATTGAAATTTGGACCATAATCTCACATAATTTTTATTAGGTCATACCTTTAAATGCATTCAACATGATAATAAATATACAATAATAACAATCTAGTAAAATCATACCAATGGAGTCTGGGGAGGGTAGTGAGTACGCAGACTTTACCCCTACCCTGAGGGAATAGAGAGGTCGTTTTCAAAAGATCTTCGGCTCAAGAAGACGAAATGAGACAGTACCATCAACAGAAATCACAGACACAATAATAGCAACATTAAATAGATAAAAAGAATAATAACAATAACAAGTATAACATGAAAATAAGTATGTAAAGAAAATTTGTGGAACTACAAGTAAGAAAATAAAAAATCTTACTTCCCAAAGTAGCAAATCCAAAGGTTTCTTTCATTCACAACCGCAATCTCCAACGGTCTAAATCCTTATCCTAAAACCTCATCCGAATGCTGCTTCCCTCCACCTCTCATTCCCTCCTTCTCCTCTCGCCCCACACCACCAAAAATCAAGATTTCCACCATTGTGATAAGAATCTAAAAGACCCTCAAACAAAAGCAAGTTTTATCTCCCATACTTCCCTCTTTCCCTTCCTCTTTGGGCTGGCTTCTTGCTCCTCCAAATCAGCGTTTTTTTTTTTTGCATTGCAGAGCTAAGAAAAAAGAGTGACCCTTAACCATGTCTTGCTCAAATTTGACAATGTTGGTGTCCTCAAAACCATCTCTTTCTGACTCCTCTGCACTTTCTTTCCGCTCTTCTGTCAACCCTTTTCAGCTTCCTAACCATAACTCATCAGGTCCTTCAAACCCCTCAAGATCATCATCAGTCACCCCTGTTCACTGTGGTCTTCGTGATCTACGTGATCGGATTGAATCAGTCAAGAATACCCAGAAGATTACTGAGGCTATGAAGCTTGTTGCTGCTGCTAAAGTCAGAAGAGCTCAAGAAGCTGTTGTGGGTGCTAGGCCTTTCTCTGAGACTTTGGTTGAGGTCCTTTACAACATTAATGAGCAGCTTCAAACTGATGACATTGATGTTCCCCTCACCAAAGTTAGACCTGTGAAAAAAGTGGCTTTGGTTGTTGTCACTGGCGACCGTGGTCTTTGTGGTGGTTTTAACAACTACGTCATCAAAAAAGCTGAGGCCAGGATTAGAGATTTGAAAGCCCTTGGCCTTGATTACACTGTTATCAGTGTTGGCAAAAAGGGTAATTCTTATTTCGTCCGCAGGCCTTATATTTCTGTAGATAAGTTCCTTGAAGGAAGCAATTTGCCCACTGCTAAAGATGCTCAGGCCATTGCTGATGATGTTTTCTCGCTTTTCGTGAGTGAAGAGGTTGACAAAGTTGAGCTTTTGTACACAAAGTTTGTGTCTTTAGTGAAATCTGAGCCAGTGATTCACACCCTGCTTCCATTGTCACCAAAGGGAGAGATTTGTGACATCAATGGGAACTGTGTTGATGCAGCAAATGATGAGTTCTTCAGGTTGACAACAAAGGAAGGGAAATTGACAGTGGAAAGAGATATTATGAGGACTAAGACAACTGATTTTTCGCCAATCTTGCAATTTGAGCAGGACCCTGTTCAGATTCTTGATGCCTTACTTCCACTTTACTTGAACAGTCAAATCTTGAGGGCATTGCAGGAGTCATTAGCCAGTGAGCTTGCTGCTAGGATGAGTGCCATGAGCAGTGCAACAGATAATGCAACTGAATTGAAGAAGAACCTCTCTAGAGTCTACAACAGACAGCGTCAGGCAAAGATTACAGGAGAAATATTGGAGATTGTTGCTGGAGCAGATGCCTTGGTTTAAGCATACTTCTTCTTGTTCCCCTGCAATTGTGCTTCTCTGTAGGTACAATAATGAAGTCTAGACAATTCTTATTTCCTGCTTCTCAGCCTCGTACAGACTTTGTGCACAAGATGAGAACCACATTATATTTTGTACACAAGGCCGGACCAAACTTATATTTGTATTTCAATTTTTCCTGCTATATTTGTAAAACATGAATTATTGAAAGCCTGAAGATTCACTTCCTCGTATAGCTTTTCGTATTTTATAGTGTCAAACTGTATAGATCAGTTAAAGCACTCATGTAATTGCATATTGTATCCACTCCTTATAGCTTCACTGAGAAATACATAGGTAGATTAAACATGGAAGAACCACCCGTTCCAGAAGAATAGACTAATCTAATCAACCAGTTGTAATTTTAGAATGTGGCCTAAGTTTTCATGGATTTTCCTCCTCTACGTCTTAACGATAAAACCGTACCATCGTTAGCTGATCTGCTATGAGGTTCAAAAGGACAATGAGGATTGATGATACATTGTGAACTTCATCTTTGACTATACTCTCTTCCGTTATTGATAGTGAACTTGTAAATTTGACAACTTGCTTTGGAAGCTTGACCATGGAAGTGAAACAAGCCATGTACTGTAGAGTGTAGAATGAACTTTGTAACCAATGCATATTGCTTAATTTGCATATTGGAGGAGCAATAGAATTGTGTAGACATAACAGCTAAATATCGATGATCTAGGAACATTGTTTTGGTAGAGTTCCAAAAGGTTGAATCATGCCAGAGAGATGTGATTTCTCTCCCATTTCAAATATGTTAGTATATGTTTAAGCATTTAGAACTATGCAGAGGTCAATCAATGTTTTAGTAAGGCTCAAGCTTTGATCCTTCTCCCAAGCTCAATAGGTAGGCTTGATTTCTTGTCAGGATATTTGTGTGAGAGTTAATTCTCTGATAACTGGAAGGGTGATTACCAAGGAAATAAAATGTAGGAGAGGAGGTGGCTGACTCTAATGTATATGCTGATGCTACTACAGCACAGTAATTACAATATGGATCAATAGAATGTAATAAACGCCAAAGCCAGAGTAGTAACTAGTTGGAAAATGCAGGACTGTTGCTCGACATAAATCACCGTGGAGAATGGATTCAAAGACTTTCTAATTAGATCTGTATCTATATAGAACAAAAGGAGATGGACTCTAACTTCATTAAACTACCACATCTTAAATTTTGCATAAAAATTTTGTCAGAATATAGAATTACAGAAGCCAAAGTTATGAAGTCAGGATATATAAGTTAAATGTGAAGTTATACAAGATCATTACTCAAGAAAATGCATTTTACACCAGAAGCAGTGAAACCTGTCCTGCCACCCCTATCCCCTCACACAAGGAGGGTATAAGGAAATCATTTAATGCATTACTTCAGTATTAAAGTTTCTTCCATAGTGAAAAGATGCTTCAAACAACTATCTCCATGAGTAGCTACTTCTAAAGGGATTGCCAGCATCATTTCTACAGTACCTTCTTAACTTATTTATTCTAAGGCAGGATTAGTGTTAATCTGTTGTCGACTGAGTTGAGATCCAATGGTATGCCTACCTTCTATTCTCATTTGCTCTTTTCTGCAATATTGGTGTTCCACTTTCATCCTTATGAATAGGCCTGAAAATACAAAGTGCCCGGACTCACATAATTATGAGATCAAGGAGAAGAATGAAGCAAAGGTAGGAGAAGGCATCCTAAGAAATTAAAGGTCCAATGATTTCCAGAAGCTTCAACCGCCATCTATTTCAACTTCTGGGAAGCATAATAAATCTCCAGAGAGGATTTAACTGAACTGGCATTTTCTAGAAAATCTAGTGGAAAGTAAATTGGGGACATATAGTTGAGATTCTCCCAGAACTGGAAAAGAAGGAAAAGCATATAGCTCGTATGAAGTATGTTCAAAGCTATACTTCAAAAAAGTAAGCTAAAGGATAGACATATAGTATAAGGATAAGAGTGCAGCTTTAGATCGGCCAGTTCTTAGGAATAAGGAAATTCCGGCACCAAACTTAAAGAATTTCCAGGAAAAGACTCTAACCATACTGCGGAACTGGTTATTACTAGTACTGGATTAGAATAATGAGGGAACGATTACAAAAGACTCTAACCATAACAAGTTTGATCATACAACAAATGCAAAGAACAGGTAAAGATTGGACAGACAATACAGTACAGCATGAATAAAACACAGCATATTTCTGGTTTCAGTTGAATTTTCTTCCATGTCAGATCTGCTCACATTCGTGAATCGAAAGACTTCTATTTCTTCTTGAAGCATGAACGTGGCAATACGTTGAAGACAAACCATTCAATAAGTGCATCATCATATTAGCACTAACTATATCAAGCACCACAATTTCAGTAATCAACATACATGAAACAGTACCATGAATTCAGAGAACTACCTGATTATAATTACATAACCATATTAAGTCATCACAGAATCAACTGCATGTTTGTTTTCACTGCTGTGTATCCACTGAAATCTGAGGCAATAAATTCATCAACTTAACAAAGAGGCTTAGTGTCATAAATACATTTGCTAATCACAACATCCATATAGCTCAAACTAGTACTCACACTTACTATAACTAGTATTTGGAATTGGAAAGTGCGAAAAAAATTAAAATTTTTATTTTCTAATCATAAAATAATGTAACTTTTAGTACTCCTTTTTAGATATAGTTTCTAAAAATGTAAAATTAAAGAGAATTGAGACCTAAAGTTAGAAGATCTGATCCTGCTACCCCGAACCCCTTCATTCTTTTAAAAACAGAGAGCATTAATACCATTAGTAACTGAAATAATCGTCAAACAACACCTTCCTCCTCATTAAAACTGAAATTAATTCACAGGAAAGACAATTAAGCATAAATAGAGCAAAACAGAACACTTCATTGATGTAAATACAATCTACGAAGCAAATTAATTTCTTCGTCGCATCAATTTAAACGTAACTGCACTACTTACATTAATCCTAAAACCACATAAACTAAACACCCACCTAAAAAAGCAAAATATAGCAGGAAAAAAAAGTCAGATCTAATTAGATGGTAACGAGAGATGTATCATAATTATTAGGTTCAGAAAAAATGGGTGCAACTGCAATGAGCTTCTTTCTCCGAAGGCAGCAAGGACGGTGGTTCGCAATCTTCAAATTGAAACAAGGAATTAAGCCCTCTGTGGTTGATGCTAATAGGTCTGTTTCTGAATTGGGTATTTGCTGGCACATTGCAATTGAAGATTGAGCGTCGTTTGGTCTTGATTTAGCAGTGATTCTGGAGTTCCTGAGTTGTGCCAACGCTCCTGGTTTTAGGTATGTATAATACGACGGCATTGAAGATCTCAAATTCCTGCTTCTTATCTTAGATTTCATTTTTCTATTTTGGAACTTGAGTTGGAATTGGAGAAGAGCGGTTTTGTAAAGATGGGGTTTGAAATATAAGGAAGTTGTAAAAGCGGGAAAATGGTTGGCGGGTCGTGAGCTTAATAATGTTAATAAAACTTACTTTATATAAAAAGGCAGATTAAATGTGAAACCTTTTTTGTCCTTCCCCATTTTCTTGGGAAATTTGAATATTACGCATCGTCTATTATGAGTTTTAAGGAAACATTTGTTCTTAAAACGAAGTAGAGTTGTAATTTTACCTAATACTTTCTTAATCCAAAAAGGAATTGCATTATTGAAAATTTATAACAAAAATCTTTGTCTATGATTCTAAATAATTAGAATTAAATAATTTCAAATATAGAAATTGTGATTTTTAGTAAGTTTCTTTATGTGACTTGTTAACATGTAAATTTAAGAAGTTGTTATTTGACTTAACTCAAAAATTAAATGTGTTCACTTTCACCTTTATTTATGGAGAATACGAGATAAAATACTTCAAATAGAAGGTGGTGTTTGTATTAGAGTTGGCAAAAACTGAGTTTCCTAGAGAATTCTCATGCATTGTAGGCCTAAGAGTGAAGCGGAAACAGGGTCCTGCCAGTTCCAGTGAGATATTTGATAGTAAATTCTACGAGTGGCAACGGTGATAAAGCAAGTAAAGCAATCGTTTTAGACACCTTATTTGATCGCCCCCATTTAACCTATACCCGTTTTTTTTAAAACTTTTAACTTGTACCCACTTTTTAAATAACGTCAGCTCCTTTTTCCTCGCTGAACTGAAGTTCGCCAGTTACAAAGACAAAACTTCAGCATACGGGGCTGAAGTTCCCCAGTTACAAAGACAAAACTCCCCCGGTTATAAAGACAAAAACTTCAGCATACGGGGCTGAAGTTCCCCAGTTACAAAAACAAAACTCCCCAGTTACAAAGACAAAAACTCCAGCTCTGAAGTTCCCCAGTTATAAAGACAAAAACTTTAGCTCTAGAGCTGAAGTTCCCGAGTTACAAAAGAAAAACTTCAGCTCTAGAGCTGAAGTTCCCCAGTTACAAAGACAAAAACTTGCTGAAGTTCCTCAGTTACAAAGACAAAAACTTCAGCTCTAGAGCTGAAGTTTCCTAGTTACAAAGACAAAACTTCAGCATACGGGGTTGAAGTTCCCTAGTTAGAAAGACAAAAACTTCAGCTCTATAGCTGAAGTTAGTTCCTCAGTAACAAAGACAAATATTAGGCTCTAGAGCTGAAGTTCGCAAGCTACTTCAGGTCCGCCTACTAGAATGCTGAAGTTTTGCGTGATTGCCTTTGCTACTTCAGCCCCATATGCTGAAGTTATGCGCAAAAGCGGGTACACTTTCAATTTTTTTTACAAAGCGGGTATAAGTTAAAACGTGACACAAAAAACGGGTACGGATGCAAAAGCTCCTATTTTTTGTTACACCTAATAGACTATGTATAAGTTTAGAGTTCTGTAAAGTGAAAATTTTTTATTTCTTTCTTATAAATATAGAGAAGGATTTGCAAATGCTATGATTTCTACCAAGAAAATTGCACTTAAAATGAATATCGAACCCTAAATTCATAAGAAACGTGTGATATATAGGAAGTAACAATTTGATGTGATGTTGGCAATGAAATCTCAAAATCTCTGAAAAAGTACTTTAGAGTTGATTACTTTTATACATAATAGACAAGGCTATTTTTTCATTTCAAAATAGATTTGAATAATTCGAAACATATAAAATATTTTTGATTTTCTATTTGGCAGTAAAAACTAAAATCACTAGATGTTGGAAATTTGAAAAAAATATTGTTTTAATCTTGAATGTTCCTTAAAGCATAATAATCAATTCGATATTGTGGTTTAGATTTATTTTCTGAATTAAAAATATTAAGGGAAATAGTACAATCAGAAGATAACAGCTTAATTGATACACTTAATCAAATAAAAAGATTTAATTCTTTCCACATGCTTAAATTGCTTATGATATAATTCATTTTACCGTTGCTTCAGCGGAAAGAAGTTTTCAAAATTAAATTGATAAATCTTACCTAAGAACAACAATGTCACAAGAAAGGTTAAGTGGATTGACTATACTGTCAATTTACGTACCTATACACTATTGGAAACTTTATTACCCTCCCTACTCAAGGTTCACTTTAATTACCTCTTTACAAAATTACTAATTATGTACATTTTTCGGATTTAAGGATAATTAATCAATTCCTACAATCACTCCCCCCCCCCCCCCCCCCACGTTTCTCTCTCCACATCCCACCCCCTCTTCCTCACGTATCTTGCACAAGAGAGCAGCAATTCCACCATTCATAGCCATTAAAAAGCTTTGAAGTTTTACATTCGAATTTGGGTTTTCAAAAAATATTACTTGTGTTGAATTGGGTATTGTTGCAAACAATTGGAAATTCTCTCTACGCCTTTCTCTATCTCTCAATTCCTAATTTCAGTAATGTAAAGCAAAGAAAAAGAGAGCAGTAATTCCACCATTGATAACCATTAAAAAACTTTGAAGCTTTGAATTCGAATTTGGGTTTTGAAAAATCATTATTTGTTTGGATTGGGTGTTGTTACAAACAATTAGGAATTTGGTTTGTAGTTTATACCTCAATTTTGAGGGTGTTTTGGTGAAGATTAGACTTGATTTTGGATGAATTTCATATTGAAACTCGGAGAAGAAGAAGAAGAAGAAGACGTGATATGCACTATATTTTTATGAAATTGTAGTAAAATTGTAGAAATATTGTATTTTGTTGTTTATATATATATATATATATATATATTTAATTATTGTATGAAAGTTGAACAATATTGTATAAAATTATATTTAAGTTGTATGATATTGTATTTGTATATAACTTAGTAGAAATATTATATGAAAATTGTAGATAATTTGTAGATAAGTTGTATAATGTATAATTAATTGTATGAAATTTATTTTTACTATGTATGAATCAGATACAAAATATACAAAAGACATATTGTATAAAAATTGTATAAAAATTGTAGTTAAGTTGTATTGATATTGTAGTTGTATATAACTGGGTAGAAATAATGTATGAAAGTTGTATAATATATAATTAGTTGTATGAAATTTGTTTTTACTATGTATAAATCAGATGCAAAATATATAAAAGACATATTGTATAAATTTTGTATAAAATTTGTATTTAAGTTATATGTTATTGTAGTTGTATTTAACTGGGTAGAAATAACGTGTGAAAGTTGTAGATAAATTGTATAATTTATAATTAGTTGTATAAGATTTACTTTTACTATGTATAAATCATATACAAAAGATATATTATACAAATTTTATATAAAATTTGTATTTATGGTACTTAACTATTACGTGATGATTGAATTCACCAAATCTGTATCAATTATTTTCATTTTATTTCACTTAAGCAGACGTGTTCAAAACTAATTTCAGAAATTTATTTTTTTCTGTGGATGTTTTGATTTTTTTGGTTTTTTTTCCTTATAGAAAAATGATATTTCCGGTTCATATCTACCGAGTGTAAAAGGTGTCCCTAGAGTAATGGACTACAATTACATTTCCCAATACTAGCATTGATGAATTTGATCTTCTTGCCTTGAAATCATATATTTCTTCTTCTTATCCTAACATGGAATGGTAAAAATTTCTTTAGATAACCGTGAATATCTTCAAGAAAGGCTACCGATCTCAACTTAAGCATTACATAACCTAATTGGATTTTTCATGAAGGTTGTCGTTTATTTAAGTTGTTTAATATTAGGCTAAAGTTAATGTTAAACAGCTCAATACCGTCTTCAAATCTTATTTTCAATTACAATATACTTAATCAATTACTTAACCAACTATGTCACCAATTGTGTACAAAAAAATAATTTAATTGTTAAAATACAAATGATTCAGATTTAATCATTTAGTCGGTGCATACTTACTTTCGAAGTAAATGGTAATAGTTGGCCAATTACCAACTGGAACTAACAGTAAACTTTATGGATAAAAAAATAGATCATCAATTAAAAGAAAAGTAATGAAAAGAATGTCAAAAATGGAGATGCGGTTGTTATCAAAACTTATTTTTTTTCCATATGCTTCCGATTTTGGAGAGAGAAGGGGAGAGAAAAAAAATGGTGTAACTAAATCTCTTAATTGAAGACACAAATAATGAATTGGGAGCCTTTTAAGGTGGATTGTATATATTTTGTAAGCAAAACTTGTTTATACCGAGTAATTAACTAAACATGAACATTTAGGGTAATAAAGTTTCTAATAGTGTATAGGAATGAAAAAATCCAATTGAGAAATACTTATTAGGAGTTATTGATTATAAGAAAATTAAATAACTTTGTATCTAAGAAAAGCTAAAAAAAAAAAGGTTTCAAGTAAATTAAAAAAAAGATTAAAAAGTTAATACCCCTTATCAAGTTTGGCTTTAGGCCACAAAATTCGCCGCGCCGCCCTTGAGCAATGGATGATAATAGAACCCATGCCAAAATGAAAAATAGATGGTTGATAAACAGTGAAGTTGTCAGGTTCAAACTTAATTATAGAATCATAAGATTACTTCCTTCCCATTAGTATGAGACACAAAATACAAAATCCAAACTCCAGGCATCAAATACCACCACCCATGGCAGCTTGGGAATGGGGTGCATACAATAGGACAAAAATGAATTAACTTCCTTAATATTATTTCTGTAAGACGATCTAGAATCCTATGTCATGGCTACAATAGGTTATCAGTTGACAACCAACTAGCATCTCTATCACATTATTAGTGTTACTAACAATGAAATGAAACAAGCAAGATATCAAACTCCAAAAGATTATCAGTTGAAACTTGGTACAAAACCTTTTAGGCAAATCTTTGTCCCTACTAAAATGTTTCATACATGAAAGCAAATATGTCACGTCTGATCTATGTATAGACAGGATATGCTCATTATTGTCAAACAGGATATGCATCAAGCTAGAAACAGAGAGACTGGCCGAATACTCAATGAACTTAACAACAGCTATGGAAGTCCAAAAAAACCTAAAACACCGTTGTTCGTTCTGTAGATTGTCCCCTCAAATACCCAATTGGAGCAGGATAAACACAGTAGGCTGTCACATTTTCAAGTCTCATATAAATTCTGGCAAAGTCACTGCTTCATAATATTTTGTCCTTGTGGTCAGGAATACAAAATTTGGAGCAAATTACCTTGATCCAGAAATGATCAAAATCTAACTGAAGGATAGAAGAAAAGTAATAAAGTGGGCTACAAAGAACAAGTAACAATAATCTCCAGAAATTTTAATCACAGCATGAAAGCTCAAGTCTTTTGCTGCTTGGAATAATAAGGAAACCCATGAAGATACCTTAAGTAAACTGCAGTAAAGAACGAGAATGTTTCGAAGAAATCCAAAATGGTACATTCTCTTAAACATGTAGGGATCACCCAAAAGCAGGAAATACATAATTCATGTAGGCAGTAAATGTCAACTCTGAATATTAATTCGTGTAGGCAGTGAATTTTTTTCATCAAACTGACAAATGGAAAAAGCCAACATTCTGAAAGCATAAGCAAGAAAAGCAATTTAGAGGAAAAGCTTAATTCTTTAATGTGTTAAAAGCAGCACATCAGCCTGTAGTGTGTAGTAAAAGAACAGAGAAACTAGATGTATGGGGGAAAACTGCTTAATATTGAATGTATAGCACCGGGAGGGATTAACTAGAGACTCCCCATTTCCTCGAATGCATCAAGACGAAACTTATGGTAACAAATCATCATCACTAAGCACAGAACACACTATAATTGCACAACCATAAAATGATATTCTTTACAAAGAAAGATTATTACTTCAATCAATCAAATTTCCATTCATAGCACATAATTTAATACGGAAGTCCAGAACATAAAGTACCATTGTTCATTATGTAGATTTTGTCCCCCAAATACCTATTTTAAGCCAAGCAGGATAAACATAGAGGTCTGTCGCACTTCTCTATGATGTAATTTCTAGCAAAGTCACTGCTTCATAATATTTAGTCTACATGGTCAGGAATAAGAAATCTAGAGTAAATTATCTTGATCTGGAAGTATAAAATCTAACTGAAGGATAGAAGAAAAGCAATGAAGTGGCTACAAAGAACAAGTAGAAATAATCTCCAGAAATTTCAATAGCAGCAAGAAAGCTCAAGTCTTTTTGGAATGGGATACCTTAAGTAAACTGTAGTAAAGAACTAAATCCAAAGTCAACAGTCAATACTCCGAGAATATAAGCAAGAGAAGCAATTAAGGTAAAGCTAACTCTTTAATCTGTTAAAAGTAACACATCAGCCTGCAGAGAAAGAATTGAGGAACCAGATTTATGAGGAAAAATTTGCCTACCATTGAATGTAAAGCACGGGGAGGGATTAAATAGAGATTTCCCCAAGACAAATCTGTCTAATTTCATGAATGCATCAAGATCAAAATTATAGTAGTAAAGAATCAGCATTGAATAAGCACAGAACAAACTATAATTGCACAGCCATAAAGTAATCTTCTTTAAACATAAACATCACTTCAATAAATCAAATTTCCTTTCATGACACACATAATTCAATACTTGCAATAAAGTAAGCCTTAAGACTCACATAAAAAATTCATGCAAACACAAAAGATTAGAACTGTGTAGAATAGATCACTTTATTCATATAAATTTGTGTTTTTTTCTACATTTCTTGTTTGTTGCAATTACAAAAGACAAATAATAAAATCAAAACTTCAAAGGGGGAAAAAATCCCCCCAAATACACAAAGTTTCAGTTTTTTCTATATTTTTTCACTATAATTATCCAATTCTCGCGAAAGATCATATTTTTACGAATTGGATTCAGTAAAGATGGGTGCAACAGCAGTAAGCTTCTTTCTCTGAATAAACCGAGGCTGGCGAAATCGGATCGATGAATTGAAGCAGGGAATGCCATCCATGGTTTGTAAGGGATCGGATGACGCGGTAATTAAGGGAATTTGTTGACTATAAATAGCAAACAGGGACTGAGCATTTTTCAACCTTGATTTAGCAGAGATTTTGGAGTACCTGATTTGGGCAAGTGCACCTGGTTTCAAGAATGTGTGAAATGATGGTGGTGATGTCGTAGATCTGGAAGTTCTGGTTCTCGTTGAGGGTTTCATTGTCGATGGTGGAGAAATTAGGATTTTTTTGGGATTTTGGTGGAAACCCTAGGAGGAGGAGATAGTGGGGCTGTTGAGATTGGGATATGAAAGAGAGGGAGGATATGAGGGTTTAAAATACGGAGATTTGAAGGCGGGAAAAAAGAATAATAGGCGGCTATTGTGGTTGGGCTTGGGCTAGAATGGTTTTGTAGAGAGTTTTTTGGCTGATTGGTAATTATGGAAATTACGCGGGACACTCTATTTGGTCGCCCCCATTTAACCTATACCCGCTTTCTTAAAAGACAAACAGTGTAATCAAGGCCAAGAGCTTTCTTAAATAACTTCAGCTCCTATTTCCCTCGCTGAGCTGAAGTTTACCAGTTAAGCTGAAGTTCGCTAATTATAAAAACAAAACTTCAGCATGCTGAAGTTCTCCAGCTACAAAGAAAAAACTTCAGCTCTAGAACTGAAGTTCCCAAGTTATAAAGACAACAACTTCAGTATACGGGGCTGAAGTTCCCCAGTTACAAAGACAAAACTTCAGCTCTAGAGAACTTCAGCTCTTTTGTCTTTGTAAACTGGGGAACTTCAGCCCCGTATGCTGAAGTCGTTGTCTTTATAACTTGGGAACTTCAGCCCCGTATGCTGAAGTTCCCCATTTACAAAAGACAAAAACTTCAGCTCTAGAGCTGAAGTTCCCGCAGTGTAACTGGGGGAACTTCAGCCCGTATGCTGATGTTTTTGTCTTTATAACTGGGGAACTTCAGCCCCGTATGCTGAAGTTCCCCATTTACAAAGACAAGAACTTCAGTTGTTCTCCGGTGTAACTGGGAGAACTTCATCCCCGTATGCTGAAGTTCCCCATTTACAAAGACCTATTTACTAGAGTTGAAGAACTTCAGCTCTAGAGTTGAAGTTCGCAAGCTACTTCAGGCCCGTCTACTAGAATCCTGAAGTTTTGCGTGATTGCCTCTGCTACTTCAGTCCCGCATGCTGAAGTTATGCGCAAAAGCGGGTACGGATGCAATTTTTTTTACAAAGCGGGTATAAGTTAAAATGTGTCACAAAAAGTGAGTACGGATGCAAAAGCCCCCTTGTTTCTTGGCCCAGTTATATTTTTATGCAAATTTGACGGTAAAAATTGTGCGGGGCACCCTATTTGGTCGCCCCCATTTAACATATACTCGCTTTTTTAAATTTTTTTAACTTGTACCCACTTTTTAAATAATTTCAGCTCCCCTTCCCCTCGCTGAGCTGAAGTTCACCAGTTAAGCTGAAGTTCGTCAGTTATAAAGACAAAACTTCAACATACGGGGCTGAAGTTCCCCAATTACAAAGATAAAAGTTTCCCAGTTACGAACTTCAGCTCTAGAGCTGAAGTTCCCAAGTTATAAAGACAACAACTTCAGCATACGGGGCTGAAGTTCCCCAGTTACAAAGACAAAACTTCAGCTCTAGAGAACTTCAGCTCTAGAGCTGAAGTTTTGTCTTTGTAAACTGGGGAACTTCAGCCCCGTATGCTGAAGTTGTTGTCTTTATAACTTGGGAAATTCAGCCCCGTATGCTGAAGTTCCCCATTTACAAAAGACAAAACTTCAGCTCTAGAGCTGAAGTTCTCTAGAGCTGAAGTTTTGTCTTTGTAACTGGGGAACTTCAGCCCCGTATGCTGAAGTTCTCCATTTACAAAAGACAAAACTTCAGCTCTAGAGCTGAAGTTTCCCAGTGTAACTGGGGGAACTTCAGCCTCGTATGCTGAAGTTTTTGTCTTTGTAAATGGGGAACTTCAACATCGTATGATGAAGTTGTTGTCTTTATAACTTGGGAACTTCAGCCCCGTATGCTGAAGTTCTCCATTTACAAAAGACAAAACTTCAGCTCTAGAGCTGAAGTCCCCTAGTGTAACTGGGGGAACTTCAGCACCCAGTGTAACTGGGGGAACTTCAGCCCCGTATGTTGAAGTTTTTGTCTTTATAACTGGGGAACTTCAGCATGAAGTTCCCCATTTACAAAGACAAAAACTTCAGCTCTAGCGCTGAAGTTCCCCATTTACTAGAGCTGAACTTCGCAAGCTACTTCAGGCATGTCTACTAGAATGCTGAAGTTTTGCGTGATTGCCTTTGCTACTTCAGCTCCACATGCTAAAGTTATGCGTAAAAGCGGGTACATATATAATTTTTTTTACAAAGCGTGTATAAGTAAAAACGTGGCACAAAAAGTGTGTACGGATACAAAAAAAATAAAGAATAATGGAAGAAAAGTACTCATATTAGTGATACTAATTGTTTGAAGCTAAGGCTTAGTCACATACTCACATTGGTATTTATGCTTATTTTAGGTTCACTCTTGGATATGAGTCATTAGTTTTTGTAAATAAACATGAAACTTGTAGTAATAGAGAACCTAATTTATTGGATATGATATGAGACGAGTCTACATGAATACTAAGTAGACGTTTAGCCATAGATTCCAAATATTTTTTACTTTATTTGAAACTTATGAAATTTGAGTTGTGTTTGATTATTCTTTTAGCAAAGGAAAAAAGAGAGCATTTTATTTGGAATTTATGACACTTTCTCAATTTTGGCATCCAAGAGATTTGAAAATTTTATAACCAAACACTGATTTCAAATAAATTGAAAATTTATTTTGAGTTACTCTGGTGGTCATAAGGGAGACGGGTGGTGGAATGGAGAGGTGCATAAAAAGTGAAAAACCAAGAAAACGGCGTATCTGAAGCTAGTGGAAAGTGTAGATGAGGAGGAGAAGGGGAGGGTGAATAGGAAGCAGTATAAGTTGGCTAAGAAGGAGGTGAAGTTAGCAGTTACGACGACCAAGACTGCAACTTTTGGTCGTTTGATCCCTAACACCTCTTTATTATACAGGGGATAGGGAGATTAATGAAGATGTCACACATCGTATTGGGGCAGAGATGGATGAAATGAAGACTCACTTCCGGTGTTTTCTGTGACAAGAAGGTACCACCGAAACTTAAGGTAGTTCTACAAAGTGTGGTTAGACCGACTATGTTGTATGGGGCTAAGTATCATCCAGTCATGATCGTTCATGTCTAAAGGATGAAGGTATCATATATGAGTTTGTTGAGATGGATATGCGAGCACATCGGGGTAGGTAGAATTAGGAATGAGGCTATTCGCGACAAGGTGGGTGTTATTGAGGACAAGATGTGGGAAGCGAGGCTCAAGTGGTTTGGGCATGTGATGAGGAGGACCACAGACGACCGGTGAGGAGGTATTAGAGGTTGACATTGGAGGGCCTACGGAGAGGTAGAGGTAAGCCGAAGAAGAAGTGGGGAGAGGTGATCAAGCAAGATATGGTGCAACTTCAGTTGACCGAGGACATGACCCTTGATAGGAATGTGTGGAGGTCAAGGATTAAGATAGAAGGGTAAGTGGTCAAGATTGTTCATACGGATAGTATTGAAATGTCGTCTCACATTATGTTTGTAGTAGATTTTTATGGCTAACCGTTGTTTTCTTTCATTGTTGGTCATCTTACGATCTTGGTGTTCTCATTCTACTTTTATATGGCTTTCTGGTTGTCTCTTCTTGTCTATATTTTTATTAATGTGGTTCTTATGCTTTTATGTCAATGTTCTATTGGAAACAACCACTCTATCCTCACAATGTAGAGGTAAGGTATGCGTACACATTATCCTTATCAAAACTACAACTACATGGTGTGGGATAATAGCGAGTATGTAATTGTTGTTGTTGTTGAAAATTTATTCCGAAAAAAAGTGAATAAAATTCATGGCCAAACGGCTGCTAAGATTCTTAAGGAAAGTATAAACAAATTCATGATGATATTGATATAGCAAGAACACATAACTATTTCTCGAGAGATATGGAGTAATTGACAACTCAATTTACAAAATCCACTAAATATAGAATGAAGTCAGTGAGTTTATATATATATATATATATATATATATATATATATATATATATTATTTATTATTATTATTATTATTATTATTTTTGTAAGTCAGTCACTTTTTTTTTAGGGCCCAAACTCAATATTAACTTTTTTCAATGAATAGCACTTCAAAACATATGTGCTGGGAAGGGAAGAGAAAATAAATAAGAAATGCAAGTAAAATGAAGAATGGGTAATGGTTTGCAACATTTGCCATTTAATAAATGTGAGTGGGTTTCTTGTAGAACTATAAAGGAGTCCGAAAAAAAAAAGTGGTTCTTTTAGATTTAAAAAACCAAAATGTATAAAAAAAAAATAATTGGGGACAAAATATATATAACGCCATTTTAAAGGGCGTTATACCTTGACGGTCGTTTGCCCAGTTAAGTATAGCGCCTTTTTAAAAGGCGCTATATTTGAACCTTAAAGGAGGCGGAAAGTATAGCGCCTATTATTAAGAAACTATAGTATAACGCCTTATATTAAGACGCTATAGTATAGCGCCTTATATTAAGACACTATAGTATAGCGCCTTTATATAAAGTGTTATATCAGCATAAAAGGACGTCTGGTCCCCACCAAATCAGTCTCGTTCCCCCCCTCCCCCCATTAAACAATACAAAC
>MDKI01057400.1:0-30171 GCA_005239505.1 Nicotiana paniculata
CTTTTTATATTGAAATTATTAATTTAATTTAGTTTATAGCTCTCTTATGTTGTTTTTGATTTATGGTTAGCGTGAGTCAAAATTATGAGTTTGATATTTTAATATAGATCAAATTGATGTTGGTTACGATAAACTTTATAAAATAAGTTTTAATAAATTGTAAATATGTAGAGAAATAGATCAGCTATTGAAATCTAGGTAAACTTTTATTTATTTTTTTAAAAAGGCGATTGTAAATATGTAGAGAAATAGATTAGCTATTGAAATCTAGGTAATTTTTTTTTTAAATAAAAAACAATGAGATTTTAAATATGTAGAGGAATAGATCTGCTGTTGAAATCTAGGTAAATTTTTTTTTTTAAAATATCAAGGTGACTTAATATAAAGAGTAGCGAGCAATTTTTTTTTCTTCTGTAGCATTATATTATGAACCTAAATAAAGAGAGAAAAGTAAACCTTGTTTAACTTAATGTCGCTTTTAATGTTTACCGTAGCCGATGACCAGTATATTTGCTGCCAAGGACTAGTATATGTCTGTCACGACCCCAAAACCACCTGGTCGTGATGGCGCCTATCATAGAACTAGGCCAGCCGACACATTTTCAGAATAATTTGACACTTCATAGTAAAGGTGTTTTTAAACCATTAATTAATAAAAACTTCATGACATAAATTTAAATAACAAGTGCGGAAAACAAACAAAAGCCCGACATCGGGGTGTCACAAGTCACGAGCTTCTACACAGGATCATTCAAAAACAATTAAGACTATTACAGTCTGGAAAACACTAATATAGTCTAAGGAAGATAAGAGGGAGAGGAGCAAGGCTGCGATCGCCATGCAGCTACCTTGCCGACTCCGGGTACCCGCGACGGATGGAAGAATAAGCACTCGCTATCACAGCCAGAAATTCCTAGATCTGCACACAAGGTGCAGGGAGTAATGTGAGTACGCCAACTCAGTAAGTAATAAATGTAAATAAAGACTGAGCAATAAGAAACACATAAATCCATGTCATGAAATCACAGTAAGTACAACTTACCTTCATAACAATGTATAAGTCAAACCATCTTGTTTAAAACCAGCTTTTCAGTAAAAATCCTTTGAAGATATTTTTCCAACAGTTTTCAAAAGCTTTTCAATGAAGGTTAGCATAAAAGTGATGAAAATCATAAATAGCCCCTCGGGAAAAAACATGTATCATAAACTGCCCCTCAGGCATAACATCACTCAGAATCAGCCTCTCGGGCAACATCACATCACTCACTCAAGGTACCCGCGCTCACTAAGGGTGCAGTGACTCCGGAGGGGCTCCTACAACCCAAGCTCTATATCAAGCCATCTCGTGGCGTAATCAATCAGCCCCTCAGTCTCTCATATATAATAAATCAGTACAACATGCTGCGGCATGCAGCCAGATCCCATGATATGCTCACAACACAGGGCCTCGACCTCACTCAGTCAGAAACCTCTCAAACCAGTCAGGCTATCAATAAAACAGGGTGCTCAGCCCAAAATATCATTTTATGCATCAAAACTGAGTAAATAAGACCGGGTTATGAAATTAGTAAAACATAGAATGACTGAGTACAAATTTGAATCGAAACAGTGAAGAAATAGTAGTGAAATCCCCTAAGAGTCCAAACAACTTGGCACAAGGCCCAAATACGGCATTCAGCCCAAAACATAGTAATACTTTCTAAAACACAAAATATCATATAGTTTATAGTCAAATACACAACTTAATAGTTGCTACATGACGGATCAAGTCAAAATCCCCAATGGTGCATGCCACACGCTTGTCATCCATCATGTGCGCGACTTCAAAATAGTGAAACGATGCGAAATTCGGGGTTTCATACCACCCGGACAAGATTTACAGTCATTACTTACTTCAAACCGGACGAAAAATCTACTTCACGATGTCCTTGCCGCTCGACTCGGCCTCAAATTTCCCCGAATCTATCCAAAATCAGAATCATAACATCAATACATGCTAAAGGAACAAAGCCCACGCGAAAATTATCAAATTAAGTCAAAAATCTCGAAATTGGCCTAACCCGACCCCCGGTCCCACGTCTCAAAATTCAACAAAAATCACAAAATTAGAACCCTTATTCATTCATGAGTCTACCCATATCAAGTTCATCAAAATACGACATCAAATGGACATGCAATTCCCCCAAATAAACTCTCCAAGTTTCCTCCATTTTTCTCAAAATTTTCACCCCAAATATCCAATTTAGATGACAAAAATCAAGACACAATCATGGAATTTAACCAAAATTAAGTGAAGAACAATTACCCCAATCACTTCTCTGAAAATCCTTTCAAAAATAGCCTCAACCCGAGCTCCATAGCTCCAAAATGCAAAATAATGGCCGAAACCCTCGAAATATAGTACTTTATAATCTAGCCAGGCATTTATCCTATGCTATCACGGACAAACTAATGCGATAACTAAGCACAAAATTTTTCATCCCTTCTTTTACTCTATGCGATCGTGGCCACTCTCACGCGATCGCGTAGAACAAATTTTTCCAACAGCCTTCTCCAACTCTTCTGGACAGCCTCTAGTATAATGGTAATAACTTTTCTTACAAAACTCCAAATTGATTTTGGTTTAACTTTCTGAAAGCTAGCCATCAAGTGCTACAACTTTCATATTTGAATCATCTTCAAATTCCTTATAGATTGTGAGTTATAAGCTTCCAAAGTCGGGTCAGTGCAACAGAGATTTTGCTCTATGTGATTGCGGGAAGACTTACGCAATCGCATAGCACAGCTAAATTTTTCCAAATTTTCTCTATGCTAACGCGTCCATATCTATGCTAACGCATTGTACACCCCTGAAGCCAAAAATCAGCAACTACAAATGGCCTAGAAATGGTCTGAAACCACCCGAAACTCACCCCGAGACCCTCGGGACCTCAACAAAACATACTAACACATCCCATAACATGATACTAACTTAGTCGAGCCTTCAAATCACCCAAAACAACATCAAAATACCAAATTAACCCCGAATTCAAGCCTAAAGATTTCTAAATTTCTGAAATTCGCCAACGATGCTGAAACCAACCAAACCACGTCCGATTGACCTGAAATTTTGCACGGACATCACAAACGACACTGCGAACCTATTCGAACTTTCGAAATTCCACTCTGACCCCGATAGCTAATTTTCCATTTCAACCGAAAATCGCCAAAAATCCAATTTCATCAACTCAAACCTTATTCTACCATGGACCTCCGAATAACATTCCGAACCCACTCCTAAGTCCAAAATCATCTAACAAGGCTATCCGAACCATAAAAACCCAATTTCGAGATCATTTACCCATAAGTCAACTTCCGGTTGACTTTTCCAACTAAATAACAAACTTAAGAGACTAAATGTCTCATTTCTCTCCGAAATCGCTCCGAACCCAATCTAACCAACCTAACACAACATAATAGAGCTAAACCACATATAATGAAGCAGAAACGGGGGAAACGGGGCTAAAACTTTCGGAACGACCGACCGGGTCGTTACATTCTCCCCCTCTTAAACAACCGTTAGTCCTCGAACGTGCCAAAAGTTTTTCCAAAAGCCATCAAATTGCCGAATAACCTTACCACGCACATATCCGAGGTTATCCCACGTCACCCTACCCCATATAGGTCTGATAACACAACATAGCTGACATTTTATAATTCAACCTAGCCCAAAAGCCCTAGAACCAAATTTTTCATATCTGAAATTTCCATAAATTCGGAATCTCGCATCTACACACGGTATAAGTCCGAACATGCTGTATCAAACCATATCCGTAACCCAAGATGTAATCGCATGATATACCACATGACTCAAACACTCATAGCGATAACACCTAATCACTGTAGCTCTCAAACAACCCAATACCGGTAAATAACCTCTTATCAAGCAAAGCCTCGTTCTAACACTTTCATATACTGCCAATGATGAAATAAACACGCAGAAACTCGTAACCATTCGCCCGATCAGCCAATCATTGAGATCCCCTTCTCCGACAGGAACTCTAGCATATTTCTAAGCCAACTTCTGATATTATCCTTCCAACCATGTTATAGTCAATTCTGATAGTATTCATTCTAGGTCCAATGACCTCTTCTCATCCAACACAACCACTCTGATGACATGACACATAAATACAATCCAAAGCCATAACTTGTGCAATTCGTGCACCCAATAGCAACATCCCAAATGTACTCAGATCATAGAAAAGATTCACACGAGAGGACTATCCCGCCAGCTTAACAAGTACCATCACAACACCATGCTAAGAGCCTGCATGCATCGTAGAACCAAAACACTCAAATCTGACACCAAGGATCAACCTTTACATAACTCCGCTACAATGCGTGATCCCATCCAAACGCTGGTTCACATGAAATACTTCAAGCCACCTTGCTCAAAATCAATAACCACACACAATTCGACATCAAGTACTCAAACATTACCATAACCACGGAGAATCGAACGATACCATGCCACACGAACCCGAAAGAACATAACCAATACGTCTCAATCCTTCAATACCCAATTACTTACCTTACTCAAATCCCGCTATAAGACCACAATAGAGACACACCATGTGTGCCTAAAACCAACGAATCCCAGCTCCCCGTAGCAGTGAAGAGTAACTTATAAATCATCCCAGAACACAGATAAGCCCAACAACCACTAACTGGCATGCCCCTCACAATAACACTACGGAGCCAATCAATCCAACTTAGTGCAAATCACCTATCCCCACTAGGCCTACTAAGGAACCCCAAATCAATCTGGTCACACACAATAGACAAATGACCCTCCGAAGATCCATAATGACTGAATCACAACACACACTAACTTCTGGCTAGCCTTGGCTATGTCTCTACAACCCTCAAATATGAAATCATCTACTCATTCGAGTTCCCAGACTCCAAACCCCCAGAGCATACAAATCACCATATCCTATCTCAAATTTGTCGCCTGAATGTCTAATACATCCCTAATACATGATCATACCACGAGGGATACCCCTACAATCCGTATGTGTTACAAGGACAAATTTGAATACCCGCAGCCGAGCAATAAGGAAAGTACTGCCACACCAATGAAGTATCCATAAATCAAAACATAGTGCCTCTTCTGAAACTTATACCTTCATCGAGCCATATCTAAAAGTAACATCATCTATTTGATCATCTGATATCGGCCATGCTACCTAAGAATTCAGAACCTTCCTTTTAAATCGCATCGTGACCTAGCACCCACAATCTCAATACTACACCACGCCTCGCACCTGTTACGCCACCATATGAACGATACGACAAACCTCAAATCCACTCCGACTCGCAAGCAACTACAACTCAATAAGATAAGACTTTTAATTTGATTTTTATTCTGGAGAAAATTACAATATTCCACATGCCCCACGCACCAGTAGGAAATATACATGTCAACTATGGTAGAGACCATCAAGAACCCTCTGAAACCCATTGTACTGAACTAACCCGTCAGGACGGAATTCCTCTAACTCAACTAAGCTACGTAGGCCGTCAAAACCCAAGAGCATTGCCACGAATCACACGTAGAACCTTACCACATCATAAGCACCCAAAGAATCGATCTTACTCATTTCCATGTCGATCCAATCTACTACCAAGTTGTCCTATTTCTCTGAGTTCCTTCCGGATTACCTTCTAATTGATTCTTCTCCTCGCCATAGTACCAAAATCCTCAACCAGAAATCACCATGCGAGACCCTAGCACAGAACCACATCGACCTAAGGCTCATAAACCACTGAATATCTTTTAAGCACCCCAAAAGTACCACATCTCAAATACTTATCCTAAAGAGATTTTCAATGAATTTAAGCTATTCTCCCCTTTTCATGATACCAGAATGTACAATCCACAATGATATAGAAATATCACAACTCTTGACGCCTTCCAATGAAAAATCTCAATTTCTAGCCAAATAAACATCTTGAAGATTCCCAATTTTTTTTCTATATAAACCTTGAATCCATCAGAACCATTCTTGAGAGTCGTCCATTCTATGAAAATCTCAATTAATCTGAATAAACAGATCGAATGACCTGTACCCCAATAACACACCAACACCCAATAGAGTAACCCACACCCCTAAGCAACCAGGCAAATTCCTACTCCGCACACACTACACCCTTTACAAATTTAACTCAAACATTCAATAAAACGCAATTACCCATAGAGTATATTACAACTTGTACCCAAAATTTTCATTACTCGAGCCATTTTCAAACTCCACCTCTGCAGGTTATAACAAATTCACCAGTATGCCTCGAACCGAAACCAATACACCATAAGGTCGTGCAACCAACTTATCATTAGCAGACACCCCCACTTGGCTCGAACCCATAGATCAAGACAAATAATAAATCATAATGCACATACGCTATAGCCTCCACAATACCACAGTGAGATTCAACTAAATCCTTCATAAGCTCATATAACACAACCCAACTAATATCTCAAATCATCTACAAATCTTGCATTCACCCTCGTAACAGTCAAGCCCACTCTCATAATCGATCCAAACTCAAATTGCAACACGTATGTTTCTCTTGTAAAAGAGGACTCCCAACAAACAACATAGGGATCACACAAACCCTCAGAACACTCTGCAGGAGATAACCCACCTGCTTCGCCTCAAACCGACATCTCTTTATACCCTTCCACCGTCATAAACATCATGCAATCACTTAATCTTCCTGAGTCTAAACTCATATCACGACATGAAATCTACTTCATTCCGCAACTAAAAAACATGAAAAGATCCTCCAACACACCCATGACTCGGGGCTATACATCAAATGAAGCTGCAAATCAAGCATACAAATATTTCTTTCTACACTCAAGCAGACCCTTCTCGTCACATTCAAACCATATGAACACATCTCGCAGCCACATCATACTCATCACGTAGCCATCCAACCATCATTTATACTAATAGGGACATTACCAAACATATAAATCCAAAAGCACGTGCTCACACAATCAACACCTCAGCACTCAAGCCACAGACAAAATCGAGCCTCAACTCCTCCAGACTAGCCCATTGTCAACATGATAAAATCACATCTCGCACCTCACTCATGGAAATCACAAGTCGTCGATGCACCGCTGATACCGAGCGCACACGTGCGCATTCGAATACATGAAAGGAATTCAAAGAGTTACGTTTTTGGCTGAATAAATGGATTCGCAGGACAAGAATTCAAGAATGTGAGATTTTTCCTAAGGGTTTCGCAGCCTCTCGAAGGTAAGTACAGACGTTTTCGTACCGATCCGCAAGACTCTACTAAACCTGCTCATGACTCGTGAGACCTATGTAACCTAGGCTCTGATACCAACTTGTCACGACCCCAAAAACACCAGGTCGTGATGGCGCCTATCATGGAACTAGGCCAGCCGACACTTTTTCAGAATAATTCAACACTTCATAATAAAGGTGTTTTAAACCATTAATTAATAAAAACTTCATGACATAAGTTTAAATAACAAGTGCGGAAAACAAACAAAAGACCGACATTGGGGTGTCACAAGTCACGAGCGTCTACCAAGGATCATCCAAAAACAACTAAGACTGTTACAGTCTTGAAAACACTAATATAGTCTAAGGAAGATAAGAGGGAGAGGAGCAAGGTTGTGATCGCCATGCAGCTACCTTGCTGACTCCGGGTATCCGCGACGGATGGTAAAATCAGTTCTTACTATCACGTCCAGAAATCCCTGGATCTGCACACAAGGTGCAGGGAGTAATGTGAGTACGCTAACTCAGTAAGTAATAAATGTAAATAAAGACTGAGCAATAAGAAACACATAAATCCATGTCATGAAATCCCAAAGTGTAACGACCCAAGGTGAGTTTAGCTGTTGAAAATAGTTTTCGGTGTTGGGGTTTCTGAAGTTGGGCGAGCGGACCACGTAGGAATTTTGCGGTCAGCAGAAGGATTTCGTGGGGGCGATAAATTTCCGCGGTCAGCGGAGGGGGACTGGCGTGGATTGCGGAAATTTGGCCGCAACCGCATGAGCTGGAGACTTTCGCGGCCGCGGTGGGAATTCCGCAGACAGCGGAGCGACGAGCACAATGGTGGTGGATTTTAGCGTTCAGCGAAATTAGGATCTGAGAGGTGCACTATAAATACGAGGTTCAGGGTTTTATTTCCTATTTTGACCTAGAGAGCTTGGGTTTTAGCGATATTTCGAAGGTTTTCCAAGAAATTCATCGGGGTAAGTGATTCTAACTCAGATTTGGCTAAAATATATGAATATATCATTGAATTCATCATTTCATTAGTGAATTGGGGTGAGTATTGGGGAAAATTGTAGAAACATCATAAAGTGGATTTTTGGGAGTTGAATGTCGATTAGAATTCAGATTTTGATAAAGTTGGTATAGTTGGACTCGTGAGTAAATGGTTTCCTTAGTCATGCTAGGTGACGGGCGCGTGGGTGTGCACCATTAGGGATTGTTACTTGGTCCATCCCGTAGAAATTGTAGAGTTGCATTTTTTGATTAAAATCGTATATTAGTTACGTGTTTTAGAAAGAATTCTTATAACTCGGGTTGAATGCCATATTTGGGGCCTTGTGCTAGTACTGTTTGGATCCCAGGGGTATTTATTTCTATACTCACACTGCTTTGATTTGAAATCTACACTCAGCCATGATTAAATGTGTTTACTGCATAACTCGGTATTATTACCTTGTTTTTATGCATATTAATGTTGTTTTGGGCGGAGTCCCCTGCTTTTACTGAGATTCCCGAGTGGCTTGTGAGTTTTATGACTAAGTGAGGCCGAGGTCCATTGTGAGATATTGATATTATAGCACGTGAGTTGTCCGTGCAGCATGTGCGTTGTCCGTGCGGATCCAACTATTGATATTATAGCACGTGAGTTGTTCGTGCAGCATGTGAGTTGTCTGTGCGGATCTAGACACTGATATTATAGCACGTGAGTTGTTCGTGCATCACGTGAGTTGTCCAAGCAGATTAGCGCTTGGGCTGTAGGAGCCCCTCTGAAGTCTGTACACACCCCTAGTGAGCGCAGGTACCTACTGAGTGCGAGTGCGAGTGCGAGTGTGAGTACGAGTGTTGAGTGACGAGTGACTGAGAGGCATGAGTGATGGTGAGGTATGCCAGAGGGGCTGATATGAGTGATTATAAGGTATGCCCAAGTGGTTGTTCATGAGTGACAGTGAGGCTTGACTGAGAGGCTGCTTATGAGTGATACTTTGCCCGAGGGGCTTGTTTATGACTTCATTTTTTTCACTAAAATTTTGTATAAGTCTCTATTGAAACTGTTGAAAATATTTTTATCTGTTTTTCTATCGAAGCTGGAGTTTTACGAGATGTTTTGACTTGAATACTGATTTAACATTATGATGTTTCACTGAGACTTTATATTATGAACTTTATGTGATTTTACTGCTCGTCACTGCCACTCATCCTTTATATATGGTTGTTACTTACTGAGTTGGCGTACTCACGTTACTCCCTGCACCTTGTGTGCAGATTCAGGTGTTTTCTAGACACGGTTGAGGCTGTTGGCCATTTCTGACGCAGATTCTTAGAGTAGCAAGTTAGCTGCATGGCGATCGCAGCCCTGCTTTCCTCCTCCTTTATCTTCCCTTAGTTGCACTTGATTAATCCTAGGCTATGTTAGTCTTGATGTTTACGGATAGTTGTAGTAGTGCCCATGACTAGTGACACCATGATGTCGAGTTTTTCTTTCCGCACTTTGGTTTGGTTTAAATGTCTTTATTGAAGGTTTTTATATTGAAGAACTTGAAATTTTCCTTTAGAAATGAACATATCCCTGGGCCCACATCTCGGAATTGGGTAAAAGTCACCAAATATGAACATCCATTCAATTACGAGTTCACTCGTGCCAAAATTATCCAAATCCAATGTCTAAATCCCAATCAAAACTAAGAAATTTGATTGTAGAACTTTTCCCCATTTTCCCCAAATTTTCAACCCAATTTCGAAATTAAATGGTGGAATAAACTATGGATTAATGAGGTATAACCATAAAGGAGTTAAGAATCGTTACCCACAAGCTTCCTCTGACAATCCCTCGAAAAATCGCCAAATTTCGAGCTCTCAAGGTCCAAAAATGAAGAAAGAAATCAAACCCTCACACTTAGTCCATTTTCTGCCAGAGATCTCGCTTCTGCGAGCCTCCAACCGCATCAGCAGTCCTGCACCTGCGGAATTTCCAACACGGGTGCGGATTTCACTTAAAACTCATCGCCCGCTTCTACGATCAAAAGGTCGCACCTACGGACCTATGTCTGCTTCTGCGGTTCCCCACCGCTCCTGAGATCTCTCCAGCGCATCTGCGAGCATCGCAGATGCGGAACTCACCTCGCACCTGCGACCTCTGACCACTCCTTCCAAATCTGCTTCTACGCTTAATCATCCACATGTGAGGCCCCGGACCTGTGGTCCCCCCACCGCAGGTGCGAAACACCAGAAACCAGCAAACTTAAGAAATTTCTTAAGTCTAATATTTCCTCCACTAAGCATCTGAAACAAACCCGAAGCCCTCGGAACCTCAACTAAACATACCAGCTAATCCTAAAATACCATACGAACTTAGTTGAGCCTTCAAACCACATCAAACGATGCTAAAATCACGAATCATCTTCCGATTAAAACTTAAAGAACTTGAAACTTCCAAATTCGACAATTGATATCGAAACCTATCAAACCACACCTGATAGACCCCAAATTTTGCAAAAGTCATATTCAACCCTATGGACCTACTCCAACTTTCAGAATCATAATCTGACGCCGATATAAAAAATTCCACTACCGGTCAAATCTCCAAAACTTCGACTTTCGCCATTTCAAGCCTAAATGAGCTACAGACCTCCAAAACACAATCAAGTCATGACCCTAAGTCCAAAATCACCTAACGGAGCTAACAGAACTGATGAAACTCCATTACAGAGTTGTCTTCACACAGTTCCCACTACGGTCCAATTCCTAAGGCTTAAGCTCCCGTTTAGGGATTAAGTGTCCCAAAACACTCCAAAAAATAAAACGAAACCTCCCAGCAAGTCACAATAGCAGAAAATAGATAGGGGGAAATTCATTAATAGGGGATTGGGGCCATAACTCTCAAGCGACCAGCCAGGTTGTCACACCGACTTTGTTGGGTATTATTATTGCATCGACCATTTCATATCCTCAAATAGAGGAGTGAAATTGGACGAGATCGAGTATCTTCCCGTTTCTACTAAAAAGGTATTTTCTTCTGGGGTTTATTGGGATTCTTAAATACATAGAAAAAAGCCATTTTCGGCACTTCTGATACAAATTCGACCTAAGGAGGCCAAGGAAGCTAAGGAGGAGTTGGAAGAACACAAGCACAAGGATTTTATCATTCTTTCCTCCCTCGTGATTTGAGTTTGGATTGCATTTATGTTTTTCTATACTTGTGTTACATTTGTGAAGAAATTCTATATGTCTATAGAGTAGATCCTTTTTGGTTTTCATGGATTTGGTATATTGATGATTGTTTGTGGATTATAACTATATTTTTATGTATTTGAATCATTTTTGAAATATTTAATTGTTGCATCTATATTCACTTGTTCTTATAATCGGAAGAGGCATAACTTGTGATATTTTTGCATTATATTGTTGGTTGATTTCATAGATTTTTCGAAGTAATCAAAAGAGGCTAGTTGAACCATTGATTAAATCTTGTTAGGAGAATAATCGAAAGAGGTTTTTCTAAAGGCTGATCCACTACGCATTCTTTCATATCTTCATAGAGCTTAAATTGGTTCATATTGTGAAGTTAAGACTTAATCGAGAGAGGAGTCTCTAAAAAACATTTGTACTGATAATTAAGTGAATTTGAGAGACTCGCTTAAACATTAGAAGTGAAATATCTAGATTTAAATCCCAAACAATTATTTTGCACTTATTTCGTCAAAACCCTATTTTCTCCCATTAATACCTTTTTTGCTTACCTTTGTTGTGATTGTCATTAGTCAATAGCTGTATATTTTAGATTATTTAATAACATAAATCTCAACTTTTGATCCTCCTGGATAGAAATCAAGATATAAGCTACGAGAATACTATTTAAATCCAATCCTTGTGGACACGATATTATACTATATTATCTTTGAATAGCGAGCACAATTTCAGTGTATGTTTTGAGATCGTCAAATTTTGGTGTCGTTCCCGAGGATTGGCAATCAATAGTGTTTGAAATAGTTTGTAGTTCTAATTTAGGATTTTTTGTTTACTTTTATTTTGTTCTTCACGGGTTTCTCTTTCGTGTGCAAGAAACATGTTAAGTCCGTAGTGTATGACACGGTCTTCTTGTAAAGAAGTAATACCCTACAACTCGGAATTAGAAAATCATATGTGGAAATTGAGAAAGGAAAAAGAGTTCATCATAAGGTTATTGGGGCAACCTTGAACCCAAGAACACATGGCTAATACCAATGACAATGAGGTAGAGGTAATTGGAAGGATAGCTGCTGAGGCAGCCCATAGAGCTGCTGAGAAACTGTCGAAGATAATAGGGGTCGAAGATTCAATCTAAATCGACCCTTGGTTGAAGACCAGTACGAGAATGTTCTACCAACGCTTGGTAGATCATTAGGTGAGTATGCCAGACCAATCTACAATCAAGGATTGTCAAGTTTTAGACCACCTCCAATTGCAGCCAATAATTTTGAGTTGAAGCAAGGATTGCTTCAAACCATTCATAACAGTTGCGTTTTCAGAGGGAAGATGAACAAAGATCCAAACAAGCATTTGATGAACTTCGAGGAGATTATGAACACCTTTCAATAAAATGGGGTGTCACAAGATGCAGTGTATTTAAGGGCATTCCCTTTTTCACTTAAAGATGATGCGAAGCAGTGGCTCCGAAGCTTGCCAAATGGATCAATTAGAACATGGGAGGAAATGACCAGAAAATTTCTTGCTAAGTATTTCTCCTTAGCCAAGACGGGTAAGTTTAGAAGAAAAATCCATAACTTCTGCTAGAAAGAGAATGAAACTATTTTTAAAGCGTGGGAGAGGTTTAAGGAGATAGTTAGAAGTTGTCAAAATATCGGAACTGAACTATGGATGCAACTCCAAGATTTTTGGTATAGATTGACGCCGACCTCATGTAGAACATTAAGCAATGCAATTGGAGGCCCTTTTATGAAGAAGACTCCAGAGAAAATTGTTACAATCCTTGACGAGTATCCGAAGATGTTAGTCAGTGGCCCTATTAGAGAGAGGAAAGAAGAAAATCAACTGGTGTTCACCAATTTGATGCTACTGCATCTGCGCAAGTACATCTTGATGTTATGGCTAAAGAAATACGAAAGCTAATTGTAGCTTCAATTCAAAATGTACACCACGCAGCTTGTGATATATGTGGAAGGGGAAACTCTACCCATGAGTGTTAGACCTCAACTAAGGAAGTGAATGTTGTAGGAAACTATAATTCAATAGGTCAGAGGCACCCCGACTTTTCATGGAGTTCACCTGGGGAACCTGCAAATGCATGGCAACCAAACAACCCTAGATTCCAGGAATAAGGAGCTACATGTTTTCAAAATTAGCAGAGGCAGCAGTATCAATCTCCACAGTCGAATCAATCCAACATGGAAGATCTTTCGAAGACCTTCATTATCAAGACAAATGAGAAGCTTGATGCCCATGATGCAGCTATCAAAGAATTTACTACATCTTTTCGAAGACTAGAAAGTAGGTTGGCCACTTAGATACTCTAATGTCAGAGAGATCCCTAGGAACACTTTCTGCTGATACTGAGAGAAATCCCAAAGAAAAAATGAATGTTGTAACTCTTAGAAGTGGGCAAGTGTTGAAGGATCCCACCCTGATCCAAAATGATGTGAACCTTAAAAAGGAAAGTGGGAAGAAGTTGAAGGGTGATGTTGATAAAAAGAATAAAGGCCCGATGAAAACTAAGAAGAAGAAGGAAGAAAAATCAAGAAGGGGGGAACAAGATGAGAGCAATCATATGCCTATGTTGCCTTTTCGCCAAAAGCTGAGTCGAGAAAAGCGGGACAAACAGGTCGAGATATTTCTAGATATGCTGAAACATGTTCATTTAAACCTACCATTCACAGAAGTGCTCTCACAAATGTCGGCTTATGCCAAGTTCTTCAAGGATATCCTGACAAAGAAAAGGAAAATAGAGGAACCCTCAGTGGTCAAGCTCATAGAAGGAAAATATAGCAA
Organism: Nicotiana paniculata; assembly: GCA_005239505.1. Taxonomy (NCBI): domain Eukaryota; kingdom Viridiplantae; phylum Streptophyta; class Magnoliopsida; order Solanales; family Solanaceae; genus Nicotiana; species Nicotiana paniculata. Next base: position 14,289 of record MDKI01057400.1, read on the forward strand.
AACAAACTCCCACAAAAGTGTGGAGATCCAGGGAGTTTTACCATACCATGCTCTTTAGGCACTACTAATTTTGATAAGTCTCTATGTGATTCTAGTGCCTCAATTAATCTAATGCCTCTATTTATTTACATCAAACTGGAGAAGGAGATTGGAGAGATAAGGTTTGCACCAATATCTTTGCAGCTGGCAGACCAAACGACTCTAATACCCGAGGGAATAGTTGAAGATGTCTTAGCTCGGGTAGATAAGTTTGTATTTCCTGTGGATTTCATAGTGGTTAATATGGAAGAGAACAAGGAGGTCCCCCTTCATCATAGGAAGAACATTCCTAGAAATGGATAGAGTAATATTAGATATACATGAGAGAAAACTCATGCTTAAAGTGGGTGAGGAGACTGTGACTTTTGAGATGGATGTAGAAGCGGAGGTAAAAAAGGAGACGCTACCTGCTAGTGTTGTGTGGAAAGTGAAGGGCATGAAAGAGAAGGCTGTAGAGAGTGAAAAATATAAGTGTGGGGTGTACCCCATGAAGGATGAGAAGAAGCTATCTGCATGGACGAGTGCACTAGTTCAGGCGCGAGGGATGGAGCCAACTTCAACTCAAACCCCGACTAGATGTTCAAGGAAGTTTTCCTTACCTCTTGATTTTTATTTGTATGTTATAGGGACATGACACACTTTGAAGTGTGGGGTGGGGATGTATATATGTATAGAATGTATAAATGTCTATGTGTGTTTTGTAATTCCTTTTATTTGAATTTGAATTTTATTTTTATTTTTCCCGACAATGGATATCATTCTACAGGTTTCGTGAGGGATTAAGTTGAAAAAAATATAAAAGATTTTATTTTTAGGTAGTGTAGGAATTCCCCCTTGATTTTTCTTTGTGTGCGGTGCTTTCCAATGGTTTTGTTTGAACCAGGTGTAGTTAATTTTATTTTTTAGGAGTAGGAGATCTTTTGCTGTTAAATGAAAGAAATATCTCTTGACCTTATTATGCCTTGAGAAGTATGTGCTTTAGTTGTGACGCTTAGACTCAGTCTTTGACTCTTGTATAAGAACCTTAAATTGTATGATCTTAACTTTCCTCAACTACTTGATTAGAGTGTCTTGATGAGTCCAATCCTGAGTGAGTATTGTGCCATGTGTGTGTGAGATTTTTTGTATTCTGTGCATTGAATTTGACTTCTAGAACTTGCCCCGAGTGTATGCAAAGCGAAATAGTAGTTTTATTCACTCTTAAAAGTGATATAGGTGTTTCTTTGTTGAGATTTTGTACCCACCTAATTGTTATGTATCTTAGTTAACTCCTTTGAACCTATAATCATGTCTCTTTGGAAAGCACATTACAAGCCTTACCCATTTTACCTCTCGCGAGCACTTAAAATTGTTATGAACTTTGTAAAAGTTAAAGTGTGGGGTGTTGGTTTGGTTTTTGAGCGGAATTAATGAAATAAGGAGAAAGATGCATTGTTCTAAAAAACTTAAGAGCCACTTAAATTGAAAAAAAAAAAAGAAATATATATATATACACACAGTTGCATGGTTGTGCAAATATTCATTAATAGTGGTAACTTTTGATGTATCTATGCTTAAAGAAGTTGGGAGTTGACATATATGGATGTGTAGGTGGAGTTGTGGTTTGAAATAAGTATGGAGTTTTAAATGGTGAAATTGTATGTATTAATGTGCATAGGGAGGTGGTCAGGTTTATATCTAATATATCCTACCCATTCCGCAACTTACATTACAACCAAATAACTCTTACTTGATCCTTGACTGAATGAGCTCAATTAGTAGAGTAGTACATTACGGGCAAGCTTATGGTACATCTTTTGTGGCACATGAATGTTCTTCTGAGAGTGAGCGAGTTCCTCCTATCTTGAGTTCCTAATTGTTCTTAAACTTTATAGTGTGTGAAACTACTCTCTATTGTTGTATGAGGGCACTTGATTCAAGAAGAAAATGTAATGTCATTGACCTATGTATTAGAGTAAGTGAGCAGGTTGTGAAAAATATGTGGTGTTGTTGAGTCAACTCTTGAGGAGAGGATGTTATGGTATTGAGCTTAATATGTTTTAATATTTTTGGTGTAATGATTTATGAGAGTTGTTTAAAAGGTCATGTCTATGTGAAGTGTAGTTTGATTGCTCGAGGACGAGTAATGGTTGAAGTGTGGGGTATTTATGGTAGGCTATAATCTCGTATTTTAGTCTCTTAATGCACTCTAATTCACTGCACTTTACTTATATTGAGCTTTAACTAGTCATGTTTTGCACTTATTGTGTGTTTTATGCCGTGTAAGAGTGATTTCGAGTTATTTAGATGTTACAGAGCAAATTCAAGTTATTTGGATATTTGAAGTCTGAGTAGAATCCCAGGGATTGAATCGGGATCGCGGTCGGGGGTCGAGTACCCAGTCCGGATGTCCAAAATTGGAGAAGTTGATTACTCTAAGCAAATTGCATAGCCCCACCGCCCCAGGCGGCGCGGCAGTGCAAAATCTGCCTAGAATCCATTTTGCAAATCGTATTAGAATTGTCCACTAGCGCGTCACATGGTGCGGCGCGAAAGCGGTGTTGTAGTACAAAATTCTTACAGTATCTTCCCATTTCTGATAAAAAGGGTATTTTACTCCGTGGTTTATTGGGGAGGTCTTAAATACACTAAAATTGCCATTTTCGGTACTTCTGACAGAAATTCTACATAAGGAGGACAATGAGGCTAAGGAGGAGCTGTAAGAACACAAGCACAAGGATTTCATCATTCCTTTCTCTCTCAAGATCCGGGTTTGGATTGTATTTATATTTTCCTATACTTTTGTTACATTTGTGAATAACTTCTCTATGTCTATGGAGTAGATTTTTTTGGATTTTGATGAATTTGGTGTATTGATGATTGTTTGTGGATTATAACTCTATTTTTATGTATTTTAATCGTTTTTGAAAGATTTAATTGTTGCATCTACCATTTGTTTTTGTAATAGGAAGAGGCATAACTTGTGATTTTTGCACTATATTGTTGGTTGGGTTCATACATTCTTCGAAGTAATCGAAAGAGGCTAATTGAATCATTGATTAAATCTATTTAGGTGAATAATTGAAAGAGGTTTTTCTAAAGACCGATCCACTATGCTTTCATGCATATCTTCACAGAGCTTAAATTGATTCAAATTTTGAGGTTGAGACTTAATCGGGAGAGGAGTTTCTACTAAACATTTGTACTGATAATTAAGTGAATTCGTGGGACTCACTTGAATATTAAAAGTGAATTATCTATAGTTAAGTCTCAAACAATTATCTTGCATTTATTCCGTCAAAACCCTATTCTCTCCCATTTATAACTTCCTTGTTTACCTTTGTTGCGATTGCCATTAGTCAATAGCTGTAGATTTTAGATTATTAATTATATAAATCTCAAATGTTGATCCTCCGGATAGCAATCAAACTATAAGCTACGAGAATAAATCCAATCTTTGTGAATACGATATTATACTATACTATTTTTGACTAGCGAGCACAATATAAGTGTGTGTTTTGCGCTCGTCAGTAAACTATAATTGTTGTTTGTGGTGGTAGGTGAACTTGTATTTTATTATTACCTCGCCGGATCTTTTGAAGGGTAATATTTACCCTTGTGTTATAGTTATGAGAACCAGCTTTTGATTAACATAACACTCCAGATAATGGAAAATTTTAAAAAAGAAATATGTGTTCATTCCTTTTTTTTTAATAAAAAAATAAATGCTCAACACTAGACTGTTAATTAGCATATTGACGAATATAATGCATCTGCGTCATTTGTATACAGCTACAACAGTGTTCTATTAATGCGACAATTGGGGCTAAGGCTAGCTTTAGCAATCTAATAATGGATTTTTAAAATAAATATCGAGAGTATATTAATCAAGAACTTGGGTACTAATACCATAAATTTCGCATTCTAGTAGAATAATGCACGCCCATATTTTACGATTTAATCCACATCTTAATTATGTACACATATAAAAGCCTATAGGTCACTTCCAAGAATGTAGTGTGTCGTGGACCATTTTTTATTGTATTAGGTGTAAGGTCATTAACTGTTTACCGGTTGATGTGAATTTACTATTATGCGTCATTTTCCATACCCCAATTTTATACGTAAATAATTGAATTGACTTAAACATAAAACATTAATTACTCCATCCGTTCCTTTATTTTCCTCAATGTTTTTCCTTGCTATTGAGTACCCACACTCCCTAAATTTATTGGAGCTATAACTTTGAGGTATAACTATTATTACGAATAGCTATAAAAATAAAATCTTAATAAATAATAATTTGCCCGCCTAGTAAATAGAGAATTAGTAAAGGAAAAAGAGGAAGTAAATTTAATTTACTATTATGTGTCATTTTCAAAGGCGTATCCAACAGTTAAACTTTGTGGATTCAACTTTTAATGTTTTAGCATTGTACCTATTATTTTTGTGAAGTTATGGCTTCATATAAACTATTATTAACATAATAATAAATTTTTACATATATATCTTTACTGCGTGTTGAAAATTATAGATTCAATTGAACCTGTAATAGCACAGTACAAATCCGTTACTAAATTTAGATAAATAAATCAGTTAGTGTTAGTAACCTGGCATGTTGCTAATACACTAACAAATTCGGGTCATTGGTAAAATCCGTTAGCAATTGGGGTTTTTTGGTAGTGTCCGCCCCAGGTCATTTTCCATGCCCTAGTGTCACTCACTTTTTCATATTACCAAATTACTTTGCAATTGCCACCTTAGTTTGGAATTAATAATGATCTTATGGTACATCCTTCAAATGGTGGTTGTTTGTTGACTGTGTTTCTTAGCAAATCTTAACTTTCACACTTCCAAAAATATAAAATGTAGAGTAGTGTGTAAAATGAAGATGTGATTTATTTTTTAGTTTGACTGAATCTGCGGCATTTTTGTCGTTCAAATAAATATCGGGAATATATAAAATATGTTAGATATTTTAAATAAATATCGGGAGTATATTAATCAAGAACTCAATTCCATAAATTTTGTACTTTGGTCACTAATACCATAAATTTTGAATTCTAGTTGAGTAATGCACGCCTATATTTTACGACTTGATCCACATATTTTTTAATGTATAAAAAACTAATAGGTCACTTGCTATGACTGTACATGTCATACTTCCAAGAATATAGTGTACTTCCAAGTTTACTGTTTTATATGTAAATTTACTATTATGCGTTATTTCCCATGCCCCAATTCTATAAGTAAGTGTAATTGAATTTAGTTAAACATAAGACATTAATTACTACGTCCGTTTCTTTTCAATGGTCTATAATAAGTAACTTTTTAATCTTTGATACACCCTTAAAAAAATTCAAACTCCTAAAGAAAAAAAGAAGTATTTACTAAATGTAACGACTCGGTCGGTCATATTGAGATTTTGCGCCCCGATCCCCTAATAACCGCTTCTCCCATGTCTATATATGTCATTGGAACTTGTCGGAGTGTTGACTGATGAAATCCGGAGTGATTTTGGACACATAGTCCATAAAGGTGGAACTTAGCTTTAGAAATCGGGCCGTAGCTAGAGCTGTGTGAAGTCGGATCCGAAATGGAATTACGTCGACTCCGTTAGCTCCGTTGGGTGATTTCGGGGTTGGGAGCGTGTTCGAAATGTGTTTTCGAGGTCGATTGTAGATTTAGGCTTGAATTGGCGAAAGTTAGAATTTCGGCGATTTCGGTCGATAGGTGAAATTATGATATCAGACTCGGAATGGAACTCCGAAAGCGACAGCAGGTCCGTAATGCCATTTGTGATATGTGTGCAGAATGTGAGGTCTTTCGGATGAGTTTTGACGTGTTTCGGCATCAGATGTGAATTCTAGAAATTTCATAAGTTCTTAGGCTTGAATCTATGCATAATTGATGATTTTGATATTATGAGATGTGTTTTTCAGACTCGACCAAGTTTGAACAAGGTATTAGGGTCAGCTGGTAGGTTTGGTTGAGGTCCCGGGGGCCTTGGGGTTGTTTCGGATGCCCAACGGGTGAATTTTGAGCTTTAAGAGCAGCTGAACCATTTCTGGTTCTGCTGTCTCGCACCTGCGATGATTTTTCCGCAGGTGCGGACATGCAAGTGCGAAGGGGATGCACGCAGGTGCGGACGTAGCTTAGGCAGGCCAGATTCGCAGGCACGGAAGAATATCCGCAGGTGCAGAGCCGCACCTGCGACCCAGCCACCGCAGGTGCGACCCTAGGCCTTTTAATGAGTTTCCGCATCTATGATTATGTTTCCGCAGGTGCGGCACCACAGGTGCGATCCCAATGTCGCAGGTGCGAAATCCCTGGGCTGGTTATACCCAAAATCCGAGGGTTTGAAATTCATAACTCCAAAATCGATTGAGAGCTCGGGATTTGGTGATTTTCAGTGGAATTTGAAGAGGAGAATCATAGGTAACGTTTTCTAACCTTAATCCATTTGTATATCAATAATCTCTATCCATTTCCTCAATCTAATCAATGAAATTGGATGAAAAACCATGAAATTGGGGTGAAACTTCTCCAAGTAGGAATATGAGGATTTAGGGAGATTTAGACGTCGGATTTTGTTGATTCTTGTTCGAGTGAGTTCATGAGCGAATGGGTATTCGGGAAATATAAATTTTACCCGATTCCGAGATGTGGGCCTGGGGGACTTTTTGGGCGAATTTCCAAATTTCTCGTATTAGCTTTGAACTTATTAGTTATTATGTTTCCTTGAAATGATATACACATTTTGCAATCGAATTGAATAGATTTGGTCCACCCGGAGTCGGATACTCGTGGCAAGAGCGTGGTATTGAGTTGATTAGTGCAGTCAACGTAAGTGGCTTGCCTAACTATGTGTTGGGGATTTCCCCTTAGGCATTTTATACAATTTTGTTACGTGGACGCCGTGTACGTGAGGTGATGAGTGCGTACACAGGTCATTGTTGCTAAAATTCCATTTTTCCTTCCATGCAATCACTCATTTTCATTCCTATATTATAATTTCCTGTCTTAACTGATTAGTTAGCTTAAGAATAAGCATGTCTACCTGTCCTTACTTGATTCCCTCTTATTTGCTACTAGTTGCACCATGCTTAGGTAGTTTTACTCTATTCTTGCCTGTTATTTTTCCTGAACTGTTTAATTAAGTCGTATCCGACATACTTCTGCATTGCATATTTAAATTGGGACTACGGACGGAGATCTGCGAGATTTCCCCCTGTACTGCATTTCATATTTAAATTGGGACTACGGACCGAGATCCGAGAGCTTTCCCCCTGTACTGAAATGCATATATAAATTGGGACTACAAACAGAGATGCGGGAGCTTTCCCCCTGTACTACATAGCATATTTAAATTAGGACTACGGACTGAGATCCGGGAGTTTTCCCCTTGTACTGCATTGCATATTTACTGTTGAGATTTATGCTGTGCTGAGGCGAGGTCTCTCTTTCTGCTATTAATTCTTCCAGTTTACATTAATCCTATTTATCATTGCTTATCTATATTTCACTGTTTTTAAATTTATAATTGACTTGTTTTAAAACTCGGTAGAGCCTCAACTTTTCCTCGTCACTACTTGACTGGGGTTAGGATTGGCACTTACGGAGTACTGAATGTTGAGTACTCACGCCCTTTCCTAGGCATATTTTCCCCATGTTCAAATCCAGGTACCAGCACACAGTACAGTGGCTAGGCGCATCTTAGCAGCTGCATAGGAGAACGCAAGGTAATTTTTCCACGTCCGCAGGATCTCACGAGTCCCCTTCCTACTCTAGTACAAATATAAGAGATGTATAGATACATTTTCCTTATTTCTTTGTATAGATCTACATTAGTTCAAAGTTTGTGACTTTTTGATGTTCCGGATTTTGGGAAAGTAAAATCTTTAAATGCCGAGCGGCTAAATATTTTATAATATTGCTTCTTCTTTACTGTTTCAATTATTGTTTTGCCTTATTTTCCGCAAGTTTTAGGCTTACCTAGTCGTAGGGACTAGGTGCCGTCACCAGACCATTCAGAGGGTAATTCGGGTCGTGACAGTTGGTATCAGAGCGTCTAGGTTCATAGGAGTCACAAGTCACAAACCGGTTTATTAGAGTCTCGCGGATCGGTGCGGAGACGTCCGTATCTATCTTTGAGAGGCTATGTAACTGTTAAGAACAATCAAATTCTTTGGAATTCCTTATCGTTCTAGTTACTATCATCAAATTCTTAAACTCTATGCTATTCTTGCTTGCAGATGGTTCGTACTCGTACCGGACGTACTGATGACCAGATACCTGAGCCCCCAGTTAGAGCCATCAGAGGCAGGGGCGGGGGCAGAGGACGAGCACGAGCACGCGGTGCAGCCCGAGCATCGGCTAGAGCAGAGGCAGAGGAGCCCCCAGCAGCTACAGTTAGAAGGGCACAGGAGGTCCCTACTGTTACTCCAGACCTCCAGGAGACATTGGCTCAGTTCTTAAGTGCATTCAGTACTCTGTCTCAGGCGGGACTACTCCGGATAGCTCCAGCTACATCCAAGGTCGGGGAGGGACACATACTCCTGCAGCCCGTACTCCTGAGCAGAGGGTTCATATTGGGCAGGTTCCGGAGTATATTCCTATGCCCCCAGCAGCTCCAACTCAGCATGGGACTAGGATAGCTGTTCCTGAGGCAGAGCAGCTCCGACTTGAGAGGTCCAAGAAGTACCACCCACCTGAGTTCAGCGGACTAGCTTCGAATGACGACCTGGGTTTTATCGAGGGGTTTCATTGCATTCTCCGCACTATGGGTATTATAGAGACGAGTGGGGTTTCTTTCACTGCTTTCCAGCTGAGGGGAGTAGCTTATCAGTGGTGGCTTGCTTTTGAGCTTAATAGTCCGGACGAGGCAGCTTTACTTGCTTGGGCTCAGTTCTCCAAGATGTTCTTACTTGAGTTTGTCCCTCATAGCTTCAGGGATGCTTGGTTTGTTGAGTTTGAGCAGCTACGCTAGGGTACCATGACTGTGTCATTATGCAGTCCGTTACAACGATTTGGCTCGCCATGCACCAACTTTGGTTGTCACTGTCAGAGAGAGGGTTCGACGCTTTATTGAGGGGCTCCCCCCAGTACCCGGACCAGCATGGCCAGAGAGCTGGAGACTGATATTACTTACCAGTAGGCCGTGAGTATTTCCCGGAGGATTGAGACTATGTTAGCCTAGGACAGGGAGGAGAGAGAGGACAAGAGGTCTCAAGAGACTGGTCATTTTTCAGGAGCCCGTGCACCAGCAACACGCTATGGTAGGGGTTTTGTGAGTCGCCCCGTTCATTCAGCTCTCCCAACAGCCAGTGGTATTCCAGCTACTCCTAGACCTCAGGAGCCTCATTATGCACCACAAGTATCTTAGGTGCCTCCTGCTCGAGGTGCTATCACTGGCCAGTCCAGCAGGCCATTTCAGAGTTAGTAGCGGCAACCACGTCCTCCGAGGGGTTTCTTTGAGTGTGGTGACCCTCTTCATATGATCAGAGATTTCCCAGAGCGAGGAGGGGTGCACCACCTCAGACTTATCAGGCCCACGTCTTCCACCAGGTCCCCAGCTATTCTTCCAGCCGCAACTGCTACCCCACCACCTCAGGCAGCTCGATGTACAGGTCAGGGAAGTCGAGGTCGCCCTAGAGGGGGAGGCCAGGCCAGGTACTATGCTCTTCTGTTCCGATCCGAGGCCATTGCTTTAGATTCAGTCATTACAGGTATTGTTCCCATTTTTCATAGGGATGCATCGGTATTATTTTACCCAGGCTCTACGTATTTGTATGTGTCTTCTTATTTTGCTTCACAGCTGGGGATATCTTGGGATTCTTTGAGTTCCCCCGTTTATCTCTCTACTCCGGTGGGAGATTCTCTTGTTGTGGACCGCATTGTCGGTCATGTTTGATTGTTATCAATGGTTTTGAGACCAGAGCTGATTTATTATTACTCAGCATGGTAGATTTCGATGTTATATTGGGTATGGACTGGCTGTCTCCCTACTATGCTATTCTTGATTGTCACGCCAGACCATGACGTTGGCTATGCTAGGATTACCGAGGTTAGAGTGGAGAGGTTCCTTAGAGTATACTCCCCGCCGAGTCATTTCTTTTCTTAAGGCTTAGCGGATGGCTAAAAAGGGGTATGATGCATATTTGGCTTATGTGAGAGATGTTAGTGTTGAGACCCCTACAGTTGAGTCAGTTCCAGTTGTCTGGGACTATCCTGATGTATTTCCAGCTGATCTTTCGGGTATGCCACCCGATAGAGACATTGATTTCGGCATTGACTTGTTGCCGGGCACTCAGCCCATTTCCATTCCTCCCTATCGCATGGCTCCTCCTAAGTTGAAGGAGCAGTTACAGGAGTTGCTTGAATAGGGATTCATCAGGCCTATCACCTTGGGGTGCTCCGAGTTTATTTGTGAAGAAAAAAGATGGCTCGATGCGTATGTTATTGACTACTGGCAACTGAATAAGGTGACAGTGAAGAACATGTACCCATTGCCTCGCATTGATGATCCATTTGACCAGTTACAGGGTGCTATGGTGTTCTCCAAGATTGATCTGCATTCTGGTCACCATCAGTTGAAGATTTGGGAGCCTGATATCCTGAAGACTGCCTTCAGGACCAGATATGGCCACTATGAGTTCCATGTTATGTCATTTGGGCTGACCAATGCCCCACCAACCTTCATGCATCTGATGCACAACATATTTTGGCCTTATCTTCATACTTTCGTCATTGTGTTCATTGATGAAATTCTGGTATATTCTCGGTCCCAGGAAGACCATGAGCAGCACTTGAGGACCGTGCTTCAGACATTGAGGGAAAAGAATTTGTATGCCAAGTTTTCTAAGTGTGAATTTTTGCTTGACTCTGTGTCATTCCTAGGCTGTGTGGTGTCTTCGCATGGGATCAAGGTAGATCCGAAGAAGGTGGATGCGGTATAGAGTTGGCTCAGACCGTCCTCAACTACCGATATTCGCAGTTTCCTCGGTTTGGCTGGGTATTATCGCCATTTTGTGGAGGGATTTTCATCCATTTCAGCGCCCATGACCTGACTGACCCAGAAGGGTGAACCTTTTATATGGACTGAGGAGTGTGAGGAGAGCTTTCAGAAGCTCGAGACAGCCCTGACTACAGCTCCTATGTTGGTATTGCCTACCGGTTTCGGGTCCGATACAGTCTATTGTGATGCTTCGAGGATTGACCTGCGAGCGGTGTTGATGCAGGACGGTAGGGTGATTTCCTACGCGTCCAGGCAGTTGAAGGTGCATGAGAAAAACTACCCTGTTCATGATCTCGAGTTGGCAGTAATTGTTCACGCCCTGAAGATATGGCGTCATTATTTATATGGTGTTCCCTATGAGATATTCATGGATCATCAGAGTTTGCAGCACATATTCAGGCAGAAGAATCTAAATTTGCGCCAGTGTAGGTGGTTGGAGTTGCTAAAGGACTATGACATCACTATATTATACCACTCGGGGAAGGCCAATGTGGTGGCCGACGGCTTGAGTCGTCGGGCGGAGAGTTTGGGGAGTTTGGCATACCTTCATGCAGCTGAGAGGCCTCTAGCCTTAGATGTTCAATCCTTAGACAGTCAGTTCGTGAGATTTAATCTTTCTGAGCCTTTCCGGGTATTAGCTTGTCTGGTTGCTCGATCTTCCCTTTATCACCGTATCAAAGAGCGCCATATGATGCTCCCTACCTTTTGGTTCTTCAGGATAGAGTCCGGCGGGGTGATACCAGGGACGTGACCATAGGTGATGACGGGGTGATGAAGATTCAGGGCTGTATTTGTGTACCCAACATAGATGGCTACGGGAGTTGATTCTTGAGGAGGCCCGTAATTCATGGTATTCCATCCACCCGGGTATCGCGAAGATGTACCAGGATCTGAGAAAGCACTATTGGTGGCGAAGGATGAAGAAGGATATAGTGGAGTTTGTAGCCAAGTGTCTCAACTGTCAGCAAAGTCAAATGTGAACATCAGAGACCGGGAGGGTTACTTCAGCAAATTGAGCTTCCAGAGTGGTAGTGGGAGCGGATCACCATGGACTTTGTGGTTGGACTTCCTCGGACTTTGTGGAAGCATGATTCTATTTGGGTGATTGTGGATCGGCTGACCAAATCAGCCCATTTCAGTCCAGTGTTGACTACATATTCATCTGAGAGGTTGGTTGAGATTTATATCAGAGAGATTATTTTCCTCCACGGTATCCCAGTATCTATCATTTCAGACAGAGGTACACAGTTCACTTCACGGTTCTGGAGTTCCGTTCAGTAGGAGTTAGGCACCAGGGTAGAGTTGAGTACAACTTTTCACCCTCAGACGGACGGGCAGTCCGAGCGCACGATTCAGATTCTCGAGGATATGCTCCGTGCCTGTGTGATAGATTTTGGAGGGTCATGGGACCGATACTTGCCACTTGCAGAGTTTGCTTATAATAACAGCTACCAGTCCAACATTCAGATAGCGTCGTGTGAGGATTTGTATGGTAGGCGGAGCAGGTCTCCAGTGGGATGGTTTGAGTCGGTCGAGGCCCGATTGTTGGGAACAGACTTGGTTTAGGATTCCCTGGAGAAGGTGAAGGTGATCCAGGAGAGACTTCGTACAGCTCAGTCCAGGCAGAAGAGCTATGCGGACCAGAAGGTTCATGACTTGGAATTTATGGCTGGTGATCGGGTGTTGCTTCGGGTATCGCCTATGAAGGGCGTCATGAGGTTCGGGAAGAAAGGCAAGCTGAGTCCGAGATTTATTTGCCCTTTTGAGGTGTTGCGACGTGTTGGGGATGTTGCTTATGAGCTAGCTCTGCCTCCCAGCCTAGTAGGGGTTCATCCGGTGTTCCAAGTCTCCATGCTCCGGAAGTATCACGGTAACCCGACTCATGTATTGGATTTCAGTTCAGTCCAGTTGGACAAGGATCTGTCATATCTTGAGAAGCCAGTAGCTATATTGGATAGGCAGGTCAGGAAGCTCAGGTCAAAGGATATTCCGTCAGTAAAGGTTAAGTGGAAGGGTCAGCCAGTCAAGGAGGCGACTTGGGAGACCGAGCAGGATATACCAAGTCAATACCCTCATCTTTTCAAAGCTTCAGGTATGTTTTCTATACTCGTTCGAGAACGAACGATTTTCTTAAGAGGCGGAGAATGTAACGACCAGGTCGGTCGTTTTGAGAGTTATCGCCCCGATCCCCTAATAATCGCTTCTCCCATTTCTATTTATGTTATTGGAACTTGTTGGAGCGTTGAGTGATGAAATCCGGAGTGATTTTGGACACATAGTCCATAAAGGTGGAACTTAGCTTTAGAAATCGGGCCGTAGCTAGAGCTTTGTGAAGACGGATCTGGAATGGAATTTTGTCGACTCCGTTAGCTCCGTTGGGTAATTTCGGTGTTGGGAGTTTGTTCGAAATGTGTTTTCGAGGTCGGTTGTAGATTTAGGCTTGAATTGGCGAAAGTTAGAATTTTGGCGATTTCGGCCGATAGGTGAAATTATGATATCGGACTCGGAATGGAATTCCGAAAGCGACAGCAGGTCCGTAATGCCATTTTTCACCTATGTGCAAAATGTGATGTCATTCGGATGAGTTTTGACGTGTTTCGGCATCATATGTGAATCTAGAAATTTCATAAGTTCTTAGGCTTGAATCTATGCATAATTGATGATTTTGATGTTATGAGATATGTTTTTAAGACTCGACCAAGATTGAACAAGGTACTAGGGTCAGTTGATATGTTTGGTTGAGGTCTCGGGTGCCTCGGGGTTGTTTCAGATGCCCAACGGGTGTATTAGGAGCTTTAAGAGGAGCTGAACCATTGCTGTTTCTGGTGTCTCGCACCTGCGATGGTTTTTCCGCAGGTGCGGACACGCACGTGTGAGGAGGGTGCATGCAGGTGTGGACGTAGCTTAGGCTGGCCAGATTCACACGCACGGAAGAATATCCCCAGGTGCGGAGCCGCACCTGCGACCCAGCCACCGCAGGTGCGACCCCAGGCCTTTTAATGAGTTATCACACCTGCGATTGTGTTTTCGCAGGTGCGGCACCACATGTGCGATCCCAATGTCGCAAGTGCGAAATCCCCGGGCTGGTTATACCCAAAATCCGAGGGTTTGAAATTCATAACTCCAAAATCGATTGAGAGCTCGGAATTTGGCGATTTTCAGTGGAATTTGAAGAGGAGAATCATAGATAACGTTTTCTAACCTTAATCCATTTGTATATCAATAACTTTATCAACTTCCTCAATCTAATCAATGAAATTGGATGAAAAAACATGAAAATGGGATGAAACTTCCCAGTGTAAGAATCCGAGGATTTAGGAAGATTTAGACATCGGATTTTGTTGATTCTTGTTCGAGTGAGTTCATGAGCGAATGGGTGTTCGGGAAATATAAATTTCACCCGATTCCGAGACGTGAGCCCGAGGGAATTTTTGGGCGAATTTCCAAATTTCGCGTATTAGCTTCGAACTTATTAGTTATTATGTTTCGTTGAAATGATATTTACATTATACAATCAAATTGAATAGATTTGGGCCACTCGGAGTCGGATACTCGTGTCAAGAGCGTGGTATTGAGTTGATTAGCACAGTCAAGATAAGTGTCTTGCCTAACTTTGTGTTGGGGACTTCCCCTTAGGCATTTTACACTGATTTTGTTACGTGGACGCCGTGTACGTGAGGTGACTAGTGCGTACACGGGTCATTGTTGCTAAAATTCTATTTTTCCTTCCATGCAATACTCATTTTCATTCCTATATTACGGTTTCCTGTCTTAACTGAGTAGTTAGCTTAAGAATAAGCATGTCTACCGGTCCTTACTTGATTCCCTCTTATTTTCTACTAGTTGCACCATGCTTAGGTAGTCTTACGAAAGAGATCGAGGATATGCTAAAGAAACAACACAAAGTGATATACACAACGTTTGAGAAAGTTGACTATTGAGAATGTAGTAATCTAAAGACGACATTTGATACGTTAATTCTCTGTGGGATTTGACTCTAGGCAAAATACCCAGATTATATTTGCAACGCCCGCTTAGTTTTTTAATAGACATAGTTGAGCATGATCATAGAAAAACCTAAATTTCTTTTTAGAGAGAAACCAATATAGTGGCCGGCCAATTTTTGAGAGGCTTCTCTTTGAATGGTTTAGGCTTTTGTACACTTTATTTCTCTTCGTTCCTAAATCATGCTTCTCTTTGTTCCTAAGCAAAGTGCATCATGTTTTGTTTGTTTAGAGCGAGTAGTAAGTAATTTATTTTTTACTATTGAGTTGAGATTCAACACAATTGATTGATGCAATTTATTTATTTATTACCTATGGTGGTTAGACTTGTCTATTGTATTAGTTTTTAATATTTAGTGGTTGGGGCATATGAGTCCGAGGAGATTTTATTGAGGTATTCCAACAAATGGTTAAGTCTTTCAATAATTCGTTGCTCTTCGTTCGTATTTAAGAGTTACAGAAAAAAAGCAATACGAGAATTTTATCATTATAAACTTCCATTAAATAAAATAAAGCAGTAAAGCTGGGTTGCCTCCCAACAAGCGCTTGATTTAACATCGCGGCACGACATGAATCGCTTTCTGCCTCCACTTCGAACTTATGAATTGCGCCCCCAATTTGGCATCAAGTTTTCGGTTGTGCTCCAAGGGTGGTGGAACAAATATAATTGGCCAAAGTAACCATTGTATTATTTTATACTTCTTGGCTTTAGATGAGGTATGTAGTCCTGTCTTTCTGGCACGAAAAATTCCAAAATGTAAGTATCCTGTTCCTCATTCCCTGACTCCTCAATTAGCTCAGATGAGTCTATTTCCATATCATCATCCAAACACAATGTGGAAAA
>ML312531.1:616-41300 GCA_005239505.1 Nicotiana paniculata
ATAAAATGTAAGGTATATCACATGTTAAACTATGCAATTTAGTCTCGCATCATACGCGTGACATGATTATTGACACGTCAAACTAAACGAGTATACGTACACGTGACTCGTATTTGAGGTAATTATTTAGATAATCGAATAATAAGAAACGTTAAAAATACAAATATATATATATCCTAAAAGTGAGTAATTAAACAATTTAGGCCAAGTTTAATCATTAAGCGACCGTGCTAGAACCACGGAATTCGGGAGTGCCTAACACCTTCTCCCGGGTTAACAGAATTTCTTACCCGGATTTCTGGTTCGCAGAAAATTTAAACAGAGTCAAATTTCCTCAATTTGGGATTTAAACCGATGACTTGGGACACCATATAATTATCCCAAGTGGCGACTCTAAATAAATAAATAATCCCATTTTTGATTATGTCACTTAAAGTGGAAAAACTCTCTTATTATGCCTTACCGGTGAAGAGGGGAGGTGTGACACATATCTCGGAATATATAAAGATTTATATGGTGTACAACCTATCAAATTAAATATCGTCGAGTCTAGTTTCTAAATCTTCAAATATTTTGTCATTTGGATATTTGTACAAGGAGTTGTGGGCATGTTAACAGAAGGTGTACAGCCATGGAAATTTATAATAGGATGTACAACCTGCACAGCGCAAGGTACAACTCGATGAAGCCTGGGCAGATTGTTTTAAACACGAGTTTTGCCAATTTCTTTCATTTGTTTCATTTGGTTACGATGATTTTGGAGAGCTCAAGGAGGGATTTTCACCAAGCAACACTAGGTAAGTGATTTCTTCCTATTTTTGAGTTAAATATGTGATCTTACATGGATTTAGACATGGAAATTAGTAGGAAATTGGGATTTTTAGAGGAAAACCTAGAAATTTGTATTTTTGGATTTTACCACGAATTTGAGCA
The DNA here is from genome assembly GCA_005239505.1 of Nicotiana paniculata. NCBI lineage: Eukaryota > Viridiplantae > Streptophyta > Magnoliopsida > Solanales > Solanaceae > Nicotiana > Nicotiana paniculata. The sequence continues at coordinate 1,550 of ML312531.1, forward strand.
TGGAAATTAGAGTAAATTGTATATTTGAGCTAGTAAGACTACGGGTAAAGTTTATCTTCGAGAAATTTCGGAATACGGGCACGTGGGCCTGAGGGCATTTTGGTCAATTCCTTGAGCGGAGATGAGAATTTATATAATTTGAATTGTTAACAAATATTAGAGTATAATTTCATTGGTTTGTCGTTATTTGGATAGTTTTGGGGGCGTTGTGCATCCATTGGAGTCGTCGGAAGGGCTTGGAAGCCGGTTATGGAATTTCGGGCGAGGTAAGTCTCCTTTCTAACTTTGTGAGGGGGAATTGTCCCATAGGAAAACTAAATGAATATATGCTATTATTTGCGGGGGCTGCGTATGCACGATGTGACGGGATTCCATGCGTAGCTACTAATATGCTTATGTCCGGGTAGTCTAGGACCCACTAGGATGCCTTACGTGTTGTACATGTGATCCTTCCAATAATATTAGACTAATACTGCTATTGAATTGGTAATTTATTTCCTAAGAAGGCTAGAGTGTATGTTTCTTAATCGTTTAGAAGGAGAATTGATTCCTCCGTGGTTGAATATGTTCCTGATACAGTTATATCATTGAATATTATTAAACTTGGCAAATGAGTTTCAAAACAAAGATTTAAATGCTATTTTTTCATGATCCTTTAAGAAGAATTTTACCACTTCCATGGGTAACTGCTTTCGTGATAAATGTGGGCTTATTGTGTGAATACGTGTAGCTATGGGTGCCTGAGTCGTATGTATGATTCGCGAGTAGGATAACCCTGTATTTATGTATAACCTCGTCGCATGATCAATTTGCGAGCGGGGTAGATAGATGCATCTATGGTTCGAGCCGTTCGACCCTCGGCAGTGCACAATTTATTATTGTTTGTCCGCCGTTCGACCCTCGGCATTGTTTGCGCATGATATTTGGTGCGTACTTCTTGTGATGTTTGAACTGCTTGCTGGCCTGGATTTTATGAGATTTGCAACTGAAATGATAAATTTTTTCAAGTTGGAAAAGGAATGTGAGAAGTAGTTGATGTTTCCTATCATTACTTGTTAAACCTTCTGTGATATTCATGCTCAGTGTTTTCCTTTATTCTTATTAAATTGACTTCTAGCAAGTGTCTAATTCGANACGAGCTGCATCACCCGGAGATGACCCGCAGCTGGCAGAGTCTTCCCCTCGTGTTGTAATCATTTTTATTTTAAAGTGCTTGTCCAACATGTATTTCGGACATGCATGGTAGTATTTGTACAAAATTCTAGAAGTTCGCTCATGCACTTGTGACACCGGGTTATGGGATGTGTTTGGAAAGATTTTTTTTAATTTCAAAATGGATGTTTAATCTATCAAATTTGCTTAGCGGATTATTATTCGGTTGTTATTATGTAACGATTTCCAAATATTAAAACAGGAATTTAACTTAACTATTAATCATTGGCTTGCCTGACAATGGTGTCCGGTGCCATCACGACCTTACGGATTTTGGGTCGTGATAACTTGGTATCAGAGAACTAGGTTCTCTTAGGTTTCATGAGTCATGAGCTAGTCTAGTAGAGTCTTGAGGATCAGTACAGAGACGTCTGTACTTATCTTCGAGAGGCTACAAGGCTGTTAGGAGTACTTCCCTTCTTGATTCCTCATCGTGCGATTCGATTCCTTTGAGGCTTATGCCTATGTTTCTTCCTACTCAATCTTATACGTCATGAAGCGCTTGCTATGGAATGTGAATTTGAGTAATTGAAATGGTGCTACGGATATGGTGCAAAATGTTTTCCATGTGTAGTTGGTTGAGGCTGTTGTTGTTGCCCTGCAGAAGAATATTATGTTGTTTCAGCTCGGTAACTGTGTTTCTGAGAACTTTGAGGCTATGCTCAGATTGTTATGATGCTTACGATTGGTTATCGCTTAGTGTTAATATGATGGTAGAATGCTTGCCCATATGTCGGGGTAATGAATGACTTGGAGGGAGGTCTTCTCAGAGCGTAATTTCGAGATTTCAGTATTTTAGTTTCGGCGGAGGAAGGGCAATTGGACTATGAATGTTCAAGTCTAGGGGATAAAGTACTAAGACTTGGTGTTATCAAGCGAGGTGGAGTTTTCATCTGTGATGAGGTATCGCTGTTTTTGATCGAATAAAATATGTTAAGTTCGTCGGTGCTATGGATTCTTCGGTTGCATGGGGTTAGAGTATTGTGAAGAAGTATTGAAGAAGCGGCTGTCAGAGACAGTGAGGTGCGGTGGTTCAGTATTGGATAAGTATTGATAATGAAGGCAGCTCGAGAAAGATGATCTTTAGAGAGTTTGAAGTCGTGGTCAACTACTGGTTTAAGAGCTACAACGAATGATACTGAATTGAGGCAGCAATTGGCCAGCATGCGATGAAGGAAGATATGTGAGAAGTTCTAGGCGGTGGTTCCATTTATAGGAGGCCAGATGTAAGAAGCGAAAGTCGAGCAGTCGCGTAAAGGGGGAGTTTGACCAAAGTGGGAGAGCGACAACCTAGTGGTGAATTAGAAGATATTGTAGCGCATTTAGTAGAGGTCCATGAGGAGCAACGGAATGGTAAAGTTGGTGAATGAGAAGACTTAGGATGGGGTATTGATGTTGTAGAGAGTGTGCAGTACAGTGTCGTTGGAAGGTGTCAGTTGGTGATTTCCAAAGGTGGGTTATCTCTAGTGAGTAGGTTAGCGGTTGTGTTGTTGGCAAGTTTCTACGAGGAATTCAAGTGGCTATTCGGTAGGAGGCCGAATAGGTGTATGATGCTAGAGAATTTGAGTATTCAGGAAGTACTAAGAGGAGAATTTAGAAGAATTTGACGGTTTGGGTGAGCAAGGTCATGTAAGAAATGAAGAAAGAATTTCGATGGTGTCCAGAGTGGTGCAAGGAGTAGCTTCAAGCTAAGTGAGAGAGTCCCACCGCCTGCAATTGGGCTGCAAGATTATCTTCTCATGGGGTTTGCGGATTGTCGACGTATTGGCAAGTTATTTCAGCTAAAGAGAAAGGAGTAAAATAGTAATTGTGCATGGGATTCTATGTTATTTTCAGCGTGCAGGATAATATTGGAGGAGTGAAAGAAATAAACTCCAGGTTGTAGAAAGATTACCAGGAGGATATGATACGGGTTGCGGGATTTAGGCAGCATGATCTCGTGAATCAAGGTCACTCGGGGTGAGTGAAGGTTGAGTTGCTATGAGTTGAAGGAATTTACTATTATTCCTGAGGCAATTGACGATGATTAAAAGAAGATAAATTGGTTAGTCATGGTTGAAATGGTGCACTTACGGCAATGATCAGTTCCTTCAATGTTATTAAGTTATGCGTGTAGTTTGTGCCAGTACGTGCGAGGCTTGTCGGCCGCCGTAATGGTTTTTATTTGGAAGAATTTAAGTATTATGGCCTGTCGGGTGTAGGCAGATCCCCGAAGGATTATAGTGGTATAGACTACTCCTTAAGGATTTGCATGTATTGTGATGGTGAGAATTCACTCGTGTGTTGTTACGGTTCTCTTGAATAGAGGTAAGTAAAAGGTTTCTATAGGATGAAGTATTCCCCCATTAACAGTTCAAGAGTTATGATGGAATTCCTATGCTATTCCATATCGGCATGTTAGGTGCAGTATTCAGTGTGGAGCTGGAAGTAAGGATCAAGGTTGCGGTTCGATGTTGGCAAGGATGTCATGAGCTCGGGTGATCAAGGGGAAAAAGGGATATGAATGTTTAAGGTAAGCTAGTGATGACTTCAGCGTCATCTGAGATCGGTGTTTGGTGAAAGAGGCTTTGTATCCTGGTTATGGGTTCGTGATTTGTCTTACGACGTTAGTGTGGTCGGTGGTATGGATGTGAAAAGTTGTTACCTTGTGTGGAAGGACGTGGGAGCGTGACCACTGGAAGATTGTATAAGTGTGACATGTAGTCACCTGCTTGATTGAAGATTTGGGCCGAGTATAAGGAGGTGAAATATTGCTTATTTTAGAATTTATGCCTGGAAGGCGTTCAGTTCAGTTGGTTGTAGATTGTGCGGTGTTTTTCCCGGCTATGATGGTTGTTCTTGCGTGTTATGAGAGGAAGTGGGTTATTATGGACCGAGGTAAAGCTATTAGCCTAGTGTAGTGTGAGCGGAATCGGCTTGAGAGTTTTGAATGGATTCAATGTGGTTGTGGGATCCATGTGAATCAGGTGTGTTCATTTCAGTATAGCGCTCCTCAAGGAGGGGTGTTGGAATATCAGATGTTGTTCCGTCTTCGTCAAATTCATGTATATTATAATTGTGCTGTGTGAGGTGTAAAATGACTTGATATATCCCTATGTGTTGAGTCTCCGTGTAGTGATGATGTTATGTGAGCAGGAGATCTATTGAGATTCAGAGTATATATATCGCACCCCAGTTGTGCTCTAATTTTGTATCATATGGCTCTATCGGTCTCCCCAGGGTAGTATTATGCACTTAGCGTGCTTGTGACGATATTCAGTAATTTGTAATAGTGAGCAATTCATCTCCGTGTGTATCTCCTTATGTGAGTTTCATGATAGGATCGGGTGGCACGCCGCCACGGTTATGCTATTTGAATCAGGTTGCACGCCGCATCAGTGTGATGTTGAGTATAGTTCCCTATATCTGTTTTCCTGTGTTTTACTCCCTGTATTCCGAGGAAAGTTCATATTAGTTGCGTGAGTTGAGTAGTCCCTTCCTGAGTCATTTCTTTATGTATCATGTTCGAGTTGTGTCCTATTGGTGCATTGTGGCATCGTGTGAGATTGTTGGTCATGTCTGGGATGATTTATGTCTGAATAGTTCATACTGGGTGAGACGAGATTATTGGATCAGGGATCAGTGCGATAAGGTTGTGCGGAATATATTAAAGGACAATTACCATTATTTGGTTCGTAATGAGATGATGATTTTAGTCAAGGGGAAAGATTCAATGTTTGGTTAACTCTGCAATTGGTGAGAAATTTCTACACATATCCTCCATTGTGGTGGTATCGTCAGTATTATAGCAGGATGTATATATATCATAAGGTGCATTGGGAGCATTAGATTCGTGGAATTTTGGCTATTAAGGATCAGGGAATGTCATTGTGGTTGGATGATGAAATATGCGGTGTATGGTGCTAAATTTAGCAAAGGTATGCAATCATGTTTTGGTACCTCGTGTGGTAGTTGATACAGTTTTTATATATTAGAAATAGGCCTGGCAGAGAATTTCAGGTGTTGGAACTGGGTTCTGAGCTTATTGTGTGGATAAAAGAGGATATCTTCAGATTTGATCAAGCTAATGTGCTCAACTGGGTTGTGGTAGCACGGGCAGGTACGCGAGGTGTTAAACATTAATTTCAGATAAGTCCAGAGTAGTTCTTAGTATGTTCGAGGACGAACGCATGTTTAAGTGGGGCAGAATGTAACAATCCGACCGGTCGTTTTGAGCTCTAGCGCGTCGTTCGATAATTTGAGGCCGTGAGAAGCTTCGTTTTGAGGTATTATGACTCGTAGGCATGGTCGAAATTGAGTTTCAGGAAGTTCGGAGTCAATTTGGAAAGAAAATTCTCATTTCGGGAGCCTTAAGTTGGAAGAATTGACTAAGATTGGATTTTTGAGTAAACGACCTCAGAACAAGGATTCGAAGGTTCCAGCAGATTCATATGATGATTTAGGAATTGGGGCGTATGTTCGGATCGGGTTTTGGATGACCCGGGAACATTTCGGCGCAAATTGTAGAAGTTAGCATTTTAGAAGAAAATTCATAAGTCTGGGTTGAAATACATTTCGGTATTATTGATGTTTGCTTGGGATTACGAGACTGAGATTAGCTTTGAATGGTGATTCTGGAGTTGGGAGCGCGATTGGAAGTGAATTCGGATGTCCGTAGGTCATTTTGAAGTCATTTGGCTAAAGATAGAAATTTGAAGGCTTTTGAGAAGTTTGACCGAGAGTTTAACTTTTTGATATCGGGGTCGGATTCCAATTCTGAAAGTTGGAGCAGGTCCGTAATGTTGAATATGACTTGTGTGCAAAATTTGGGGTCAATCGGACGTGATTTGATAGGTTTCGGCATCAGATGTAGAAGTTTGAAATTTCAAAGTTCATAAAGCTTGAATTGGAGTGCGATTCATGATTTCGACGTTGTTTGATGTGATTTGAGGCCTCGAGCGAGTTCGTATCATGTTTTTTGACATGTTGGTATAATTGGTTAAGCTCCCGAGGGTCTCGGGTAGATTTCGGAAAGCTAACGGAATGGATTTCGGGCCAAAGTAGCTGCTGAAATTTGTGCTGCAAATCTGTTTTGGACAGCAACTGATGCATCGAAGAGCTAACTTTAGAAGTGTATATATTAAAATCTATAAGGAATCTGTAAATTTGCAAAACACAAAAGTTGTAGCACTTGCATACTAGTTTCCAGAAAGTTAAACAATTCATGATTGGACATTTTATCAGAAAGTTATGATCGATTGAAGATGACTGGTGAAGCAGTTTCGACAGAATTTACTGATGCATGGAGCCGACTTTGGAAGCTCATATCTCGGAATATATAAAGAGATATTTGGTGTAAAACCTATCAAATTAAAGATTTTCGCGTCTAGTTTTTAAATCGTCAAACCGTTTGTCATTTGGATATTTATACAAGGAGTTATGGGCGTTTTAACAAAAGGTGTACATCAAGGGAAAATTATAATAGGATATACAACCTGCACAGCGCAAGGTACAACTCGATGAAGCCTGGGCAGATAGTTTTAAACACGAGTTTTGGCCCATTTCTTTCATTTGGTTGCGACGATTTTGGAGAGCTCAAGGAGGGATTTTCCTCAAGCAACACTAGGTAAGTGATTTCTTCCTATTTTTGAGTTAAATATGTGATCTTACATGGATTTAGACATGGAAATTAGTAGGAAATTGGGATTTTTTGAGGAAAACCTAGAAATTTGTATTTTTGGGTTTTACCACGAATTTGAGCATGGAAATTAGAGTAAATTGTATATTTGAGCTAGTAAGACTACGGGTAGAGTTTATCTTCGAGAAATTTCGGAATACGGGAACGTGGGCCCAAGGGAATTTTGGTCAATTCCTTGAGCGGAGATGTGAATTTATATAATTTGAATTGTTAACAAATATTAGAGTATAATTTCATTGGTTTGTCGTTATTTGGATAGTTTTGGGGAGTTGTGCATCCATTGGAGTCGTCGGAAGGGCTTGGAAGCCGGTTATGGAATTTCGGAGCGAGGTAAGTCTCCTTTCTAACTTTGTGAGGGGGAATTGTACCCATAGGTTAACTAAATGAATACATGATATTATTTGCGGGGGGTTACGTACGCACGAGGTGACGGGATTCCGTGCGTAGCTACTAATATGCTTATGTACGGGTAGTCTAGGACCCACTAGCATGCCTTACGTGTTGTACATGTGATCCTTCCAATAATATTAGACTGATACTGATTTTGAATACACGTTGTTTTCGTACTCATGCTACACTTGATGTGCATTTTTATTGCATACGTACCCTCATAACATTATGGTTGACTTGGAGACTTAGACGAGCTGCATCACCCGGAGACGACCCGCAGCCGGCAGAGTCTTCCCCTCATGTTGTATTCATTTTTATTTTAAAGTCCTTGTCCAAATTGTATTTCGGACAACATGGTAGTATTTGTACAAATTCCTAGAAGTTCGCTTATGCACTTGTGACACCGGGTTCTGGGATGTGTTTGGAAAGCTTTTTTTTTTAATTTCAAAATGGATGTTTAATCTATCAAATTTGCTTAGCGGATTTTTATTCGGTTGTTATTATGTAACGATTTCAAAATATTAAAACGGGAATTTAACTTAACTATTAATCATTGGCTTGCCTGACAATGGTGTCCGGCGCCATCACGACCTTACAGATTTTGGGTCGTGACAACTTGGTATCAGAGCAATATGTTCTCTTAGGTTTCACGAGTCATGATCTAGTCTAGTAGAGTCTTGTGAATCGGTACGGAGACGTCTGTACTTATCTTCGAGAGGCTACAGGGTTGTTAGGAGTACTTCCCTTCTTGATTCCTCATCGTGCGATTCGATTCCTTTGAGGCTTATGCCTATGTTTCTTCCTACTCAATCTTATACGTCGCGACGCGCTTGCTATGGAACGTGGATTTGAGGAATTGAAATGGTGCTACGGATATGGTGCGAGATGTTTTCCATTTGTAGTTGGTTGAGGATGTTGTTGTTTCCCTGTAGAAGAATATTATGTTGTTTCAGCTCGGTAGCTGTGTTTCTAAGAACTTTGAGGCTATGCTCAGATTGTTATGATGCTAACGATTGGTTATCGCGAAGTGTTAATATGATGGTAGAATGATTGCCCATATGTCGGGGTAATGAATGACCTGAAGGGAGGTCTTCTCAGAGCGTAATTTCGAGATTTCAGTATTTTAGTTTCGGCGGAGGAATGACAATTGGACTATGAATGTTCAAGTCTTGGGGATAAAGTACTAAGACTTGGTGTTATCAAGCGAGGTGGAGTTTTTATCTGTGATCTGGTATAGCTATTTTTGATCTAATAGAATGTGTTAAGTTCATTGGTGCTATGGATTCTTCGGTTGCATGGGGTTAGAGTACTGTGAAGAAGTATTGAAGAAGCGGCTGTCAGAGACAGTGAGGTGCAGTGGTTCAGTATTGGATAAGTATTGATAATGAAGGCAGCTCGAGAAAGATGATCTTCGGAGAGTTTGAAGTCGTGGTGAACTGCTGGTTTAAGAGCTACAACGAATGATATTGAATTGAGGCAGCAATTGGGCAGCATACGATGAAGGAAGATATGTGAGAAGTGCTAGGCGGTGGTTCCATTTCTGGGAGGCCAGGTGTAAGAAGGGGAAGTCGAGCAGTCGCGTAGAGGGGGAGTTTGACCAAAGTGGGAGAGCGGCAACATAGTGGTGATTAAAAGATATTATAGCGTATTTAGTAGATGTCTATTAGGAGCGTACGGACTGGTAAAGTTGGTGAATGAGAAGACTTAGGATGGGGTATTAATGTTGTAGAGAGTGTGCAGTACAACGTCGTTGGAAGGTGTCCGTTGGTGATTTCCACAGGTGGGTTATCTCTAGTGAGTAGGTTAGCGGTTGTGTGGTTAGAAAGTTTCTGCGAGGAATGCTAGTGGCTATTCGGTAGGAGGCCTAATATGTGAATGATGCTAGAGAATTTGAGTATTCAGGAAGTACTAATAGGAGAATTTAGAAGAATTCGACGGGTTTGTTGAGCAAGGTCATGTCAAAAATGAAGAAAGAATTTCGGTGGGGTCCAGAGTGGTGCAATGAGTATCTTCAAGCTAAGTAGGAGAGTCCCATCGCCTGCAATTGGGTTGCAGGATTATCGTCTCATGGGGGTTGCGGATTGTCGACGTATTGGCAAGTTATTTCAGCTAAGGGGAAAGGAGTAAAATGGTAATTGTGCATGAGATTTGATTAATATTTGCAAAAATTGGCCATATTGGACCAGGGTTAGGTTTTGGGAGTGTTCTATGTTATTTTCAGCGTGCATGATAGTATTGGAGGAGTGAGAGAAATAAACTCCGGGTTGTAGAAAGATTATCAGGAGGATATGAGAGTGGTTGCGAGATTTAGGCAGCATGATCTCGTGAATCAAGGTCACTCGGGATGAGTGAGGGTTGAGTTGCTATGAGTTGAAGGAAGTTACTATTATTCCTGAGGTAATTGAAGATGATTAAAATAAGATAGAGTGGTTAGCCATGGTTGAAATGGCGCACTTACGGCAGTGATCAATTTCTTCAGTGTGATTAAGTTATGCGTGTAGTTTGTGCCAGTACGTGCGAGGCTTGTCAGCCGTCCTAATGGTTTTTATTTGGAAGCATTCAAGTATTATGGCCTGTCAGGTGTAGGCGGATCCCAGAAGGATTATGGTGGTATAGACTACTCCTTAAGGATTTGCATGTATTGTGATGGTGAGAATTCACTCGTGTGTTGTTACGGTTCTCTTGAATAGAGGTAAGTAAAAGGTTTCTATAGGATGAAGTGTTCCCCCATTAACGGTTCAGGAGTTATGATGGAATTCCTATGCTATTCCATATCGGCATGTTAGGTGCAGTAGTCAATATGGAGATGGAAGTAAGGATCAGGGTTGCGGTTCGATGTTGACAAGGATGTTATGAGCTCGGGTGAGCAAGGGGAAAAAGGGATATGAATGTTTAAGGTAAGCTGGTGATTGTCACCTGAGATTGATGTTTGGTGAAAAAGGCTTTGTATCCTGGTTATGGGTTCTTGATTTGTCTTACAACGTTAGTGTGGTCGGTGGTATGGATGTGCAAACTTGTTACCTTGTGTGGAAGGTCGTGGAAGCGTGACCACGGGAAGATTGTATAAGTGTGACATGTAGTCACCTGATTGATTGAAGATTTAGACCAAGTATAAGGAAGTGTAATATTGCTTATTTAAGAATTTATGCCTGGAAGGTGTTCGGTTCAGTTGGTTGTGGATTGTGGGGTGTTTGTCCCGGCTATCATGGTTGTTCTTGCGTGTTATGAGAGGAAGTGGGTTATTATGGACCCAGATAATGCTATTAGCCTAGTGCAGTGTGAGCGGAATCGGCTTTAGGGTTGTGAATGGATTCAATGTGGTTGTGGGCTCCATGTGAATCAGGTGTGTTCATTTTAGTATAGCGCTCCTCAAGGAAGGGTGTTGGACTATCAGATGTTGTTCCGTCTTCGTCAAATTCATGTATATTATGATTGTGCCGTGTGAGGTGTGAAACGGCTTGATAGATCCTTATGTGTTGAGTCTCCGTGTAGTGATGATGTTATGTGAGCAGGAGATCTCTTGAGATTCAGAGTATATATATCGCACCCCAGTTATGCTCGAGTTTTGTAGCGTATGGATCTATCAGTCTCCCCAGGGTGGTATTATGCACTTAGCGTGCTTGTGACTGATATTCGGTAATTTGTAATAGTGAGCAATTTAGCTCCGTGTGTATCTCCTTATGTGAGTTTCATGATAGGATCGGTTGCCACGCTGCCACGGGTATGCTATTTGAATCAGGTTGCACGCCGCATCAGTGTGATGTTGAGTATAGTTCCCTATATCTGTTTTTCTGTGTTTTATTCCCTGTATTTTGAGTAAAGTTCATATTAGTTGCGTGAGTTGAGTAGTCCCTTCCTGAGTCATTTCTTTATGTATCATGTTTGAGTTGTGGCCTATTGGTGCATTGTGGCATCGTTGAGATTGTTGGTCATGTCTGGGATGATTTGTGTCGGAACAGTTCATACTGGGTGAGACGAGAGTGATCAGGGATCATGCGATAAGGTTATGCGGAATACATTAAAGTACAATTACCATTATTTGGTTCGTAATGAGATGATGATTTTAGTCAAGGGGAAAGATTCAATGTTTGGTTAACTCTGCAATTGGTTAGAAATTTCTACATGTATCCTCCGTTGTGGTGGTATCGCCAGTATTATAGCATATATATATATATATATATATATATATATATATCATAAGGTGCATTGGGAGCATCAGATTCATGGAATTTTGGCTATTAAGGTTCAGGGAAAGTCATTGTGGTTGGATGATGAAATATGCGATGTATGGTGCTAAATTCAGCAAAGGTATGCAGTCATGTTTTGGTACCTCGTGTGGTAGTTGATACGGTGTTTATATATTGGAAACATGCCTGGCAGAGATTTTCAGATGTTGGAACTAGGTTTTGAGCTTATTGTGTGGATAAAAGAGGATATCTTCAGATTTGATCTGGCTAATGTGCTCTGGGTTGTGGTAGCACAGGCAGGTACGCGAGGTGTTCAACAGTGATTTCAGATAACTCCAGGGCTGTTCTTAGCACATTCGAGGACGAACGCATGTTTAATTGGGGGAGAATGTAACGACCCGACCGACTGTTTTGAGCTCTAGTGCGTCGTTCGGTAGTTTGAGACCGTGAGCAACTTCGTTTCAGGTATTATGACTCGTAGGCATGGTCAGAATTGAGTTTCAGGAAGTTCAGAGTCAATTTGGAAAGAAAATACTCATTTCGGGAGCCTTAAGTTGGAAGAATTGACTAAGATTGGATTTTTGAGTAAACGACCTCAGAATAAGGATTCGAAGGTTCCAGCAGATTCGTATGAATATTTCGGACTTGGGCGCATGTTCGGATCGGGTTTTGGATGACCCGGGAGAATTTCGGTGTAAATTGTAGAAGTTAGCATTTTAGAAGAAAATTCATAAGTCTGGGTTGAAATGCATTTCAGTGTTATTGATGTCCGTTTGGGATTCCGAGTCTGGGAATAGCTTTGTATGGTAATTCTGGAGTTGGGAGCGCGATCGGAAGTGAATTCGGATGTCCGTAGGTCATTTTGAAGTCATTTGGCTAAAAATAGAAATTTGAAGGTTTTTGAGAAGTTTGACCGAGAGTTTGACTTTTTGATATCGGGATCGGATTCCAATTCTGAAAGTTGGAGCAGGTCCGTAATGTCGAATATGACTTGTGTGCAAAATTTAGGGTCAATCGGACGTGATTTGATAGGTTTCAACATCGGATGTAGAAGTTTGAAATTTCAAAGTTCATAAAGCTTGAATTGGAGTGCGATTCATGATTTCGACGTTGTTTGATGTGATTTGAGGCCTCGAGCGAGTTCGTATCATGTTTTTTGACATGTTGGTATAATTGGTTAAGCTCCCGAGGGTCTCGGGTAGATTTCGGAAAGCTAACGGAATGGATTTCGGGCCAAAGTAGCTGCTGAAATTTGTGCTGCAAATCTGTTTTGGACAGCAACTGATGCATCGAAGAGCTAACTTTAGAAGTGTATATATTAAAATCTATAAGGAATCTGTAAATTTGCAAAACACAAAAGTTGTAGCACTTTCATACTAGTTTCCATAAAGTTAAACAATTCATGATTGGACATTTTATCAGAAAGTTATGATCGATTGAAGATGACTGGTGAAGCAGTTTCGACAGAATTTACTGATGCATGGAGCCGAATTTGGAAGCTCATATCTCGAAATATATAAAGAGTTATATGGTGTACAACCTATCAAATTAAATATCGTCGAGTCTAGTTTCTAAATCTTCAAACATTTTGTCATTTGGATATTTATACAAGGATTTATGGGCGTGTTAACAGAAGGTGTACAACAATGGAAAATTATAATAGGATGTACAACCTGCACAGCGCAAGGTACAACTCGATGAAGCCTGGGCAGATTGTTTTAAACACGAGTTTTGGCCCATTTCTTTCATTTCTTTTATTTGGTTACGACGATTTTGGAGAGCTCAAGGAGGGATTTTCACCAAGCAACACTAGGTAAGTGATTTCTTCCTATTTTTGAGTTAAATATGTGATCTTACATGGATTTAGACATGGAAATTAGTAGGAAATTGGGATTTTTGGAGGAAAACCTAGAAATTTGTATTTTTTGATTTTACCACGAATTTGAGCATGGAAATTAGAGTAAATTGTATATTTGAGCTAGTAAGACTACATGTAGAGTTTATCTTCGAGAAATTTCAGAATACGGGCACGTGGGCCTGAGGGCATTTTGGTCAATTCCTTTAGCGGAGATGAGAATTCATATAATTTGAATTGTTAACAAATATTAGAGTATAATTTCATTGGTTTGTCGTTATTTGGATAGTTTTGGGGGCGTTGTGCATCCATTGGAGTCGTCGGAAGGGCTTGGAAGCCGGTTATGGAATTTCGGGTGAGGTAAGTCTCCTTTCTAACTTTGTGAGGAGGAATTGTCCCCATAGGTAAACTAAATGAATATATGCTATTATTTGCGGGGGCTACGTATGCACGATGTGACGGAATTCCGTGCGTAGCTACTAATATGCTTATGTCCGGGTAGTCTAGGACCCACTAGCATGCCTTACGTGTTGTACATGTGATCCTTCCAATAATATTAGACTAATACTGCTATTGAATTGGTAATTTATTTCCTAAGAAGGCTAGAGTGTACGTTTCTTAATCGTTTTGATTGTGTTCCTGATACAGTTATATTATTGAATATTATTAAACTTGACAAATGAGTTTCAAAACAAAGATTTAAATTCTATTTTTTCGTGATCCTTTAAGAAGAATTTTACCCCTTCCATGGGTGACTGCTTTCGTGATAAATGTGGACTTATTGTGTGAATACATGTAGCTATGGGTGCTTGAGTCGTATGTATGATTCGCGAGCAGGATAACCCTGTATTTATGTATAACCGCGTCGCATGATCGATTCGCGAGCGGGGCAGATAGATGCATCTATGGTTCGAGCCGTTCGACCCTCGATAGTGTATAATTTATTATTGTTGGTCTGCACCATTCGACCTTCGGCATTGTTTGCGCATGATATTTGGTGCGTACTTCTTGTGATGTTTGAACTGCTTGGTGGCCTGGATTTTATGAGATTTGCAACTAAAATGATAAATGTTTTAAAGTTGGAAAAGGAATGTGAGAAGTTGTTGATGTTTCCTATCATTACTTGTCAAACCTTCTGTGATCTTCATGCTCAGTGTTTTTCTTTATTCTTATTAAATTGACTTCTAGCAAGTGTCTAATTCGACCTCTCGTCACTACCTCTCTGAGGTTAGGTGGGATACTTACTGAGTACACGTTGTTTTCGTACTCATGCTACACTTGCTGTGCATTTTTATTGCACAGGTACCCTCACAACATTGTGGTTGACTTGGAGACTTAGAAAAGCTTCATCACCTGGAGATGACCCGCAGTCGGCAGAGTCTTCCCCTCGTGTTGTATTCATTTTTATTTTAAAGTCCTTGTCCAACTTGTATTTCGGACATGCATGGTAGTATTTGTACGAATTACTAGAAGTTCGCTCATGCACTTGTGACACCGAGTTCTGAGATCTGTTTGGAAAGCTTTTTTTTTTTAAATTTCAAAATGGATGTTTAATCTATCAAATTTGCTTTGCGGATTTTTATTCGGTTGTTATTATGTAACGATTTCCAAATATTAAAACGGGAATTTAACTTAACTATTAATCATTGGCTTGCCTGACAATGGTGTCCGGCGCCATCACGACCTTACGGATTTTGGGTCGTGACATACATGTCACCCTAATGTAGGCTACCAACATACTTTTCACAGCCAAGCATCTCCAAAGAACCTCTCTAGGAACCTTTTCATATGCTTTATCTAGGTCAATAAACAACATGCGCAAATCCTTCTTCCTATCCCTGTACTGTTCCACCAACCTCCTGATAACGTGGATAGCTTCCATAGTAGAACGACCCGACATGAACCCGAATTGGTTGTCGGATATATCACTGCCCTCCTCACCCTCCCTTCACCACCATTTCCCAGACTTCCATGGTACGACTAGTAACTTGATGCCCCTATAGTTGTTACGATGCTGAATATTACCTTTGTTTTTGTACAACGATATCATCGTACTTCACCTACATTTATCCTATATCCTCTTCGTCCTAAAGATAACATTAAATAGCGTAGTCAATCATTCCAAGCCTGGTCTACCCACATACCTCCACAATTCCACTGGAATTTCGTCCGGCCCAGTTGCTCGGCCCCTACTCATCTTGCGCATAGCTCCCACGACTTCCTCAGCCTTAATACGCCTACAATACCTAAAGTCTTGGTGACTTCTAAAGTGCCCCAATTCCCCTACCACAATGTCTCTATTCGCTCTTCATTTATATAAGTCTATGGAAGTAACCCTACCATCTCCGCTTAATCTGGACATCTTCCATTAATACTTTACCTTCCTCATCCTTGATGCACCTCACTTGATCCAGGTCACGAGCCTTTCTTTCTCTCCTTGGCCAGTCGAAAAACTTCTTTTCCCCTCCTTTGACCCCAACTCCACATATATCTTCCTCTATTCGCTCTCCTCTCTTCCTCGGCTTTGCTCTCCACTAAACTAAGATACGCCGCTTTCCTTGCCAAGTAAGTATTTAAGAGTGCCACAATAATACATCACTGTATCCCTCCCTAGATTGATGGATTGCTTTCCTTGCCAAGTTCCTAGTGTGTTGTATATAAAAAGCTCAATTATCTTGAAACACTCAAATATGATATTATGAGTGTTGATCATTTCATTGCCAAACAAATATAGTGATCACGTAATTTGAAATACCTCTTCTTTTACATAGAAAGTTTTGTTAATAACAGAAGTGGAGAACAATCAAACATAAAATGACTACACATCACAAGAGCAAAAGCAATATTACATATAAAAGAACGGATTTTCTTTCATGATAATCCAAATCACACTTACTACCAACGAAAACTACATGAAAGATCTCAAAACTTAAAATAACTACCATCAAACTACCATTTATTTTTATCAAAACCTAATAAGACATAAACCCTAAAGATAATAACCTAAAAAAATGTATGATCAATAAGATATTGATCCAACACTTCTCTTCATGTCTTAAATAATTCTTAATTCTTCTCTCCTTTAGGTGGAGATGGAACTGGTGGATGCATGAATGGCCATGGATGATGACGAAACCATGGATGAGGAAACTTATGAAAACCACCGGCAGGCATGGGTGGATGCGGGAATGGCCATGCATGATGAAAACCACCAGCAGGCATTGGAGGATGAACGAATGGCCATGGATGTGGATGTAGCCATGGATATGGATGACGGAACCATGGATGTGGATGGAACCATGGATGGTACCAATCTAATTCTGTATCTTGTGAAGACGAATCAGATTTTTCCGTAGTAGTAGCTACATTTTCAGTTGCAAAACATAGGTTGAGAAGCAGAAAAATGCAAATGAGAAAAGTGAAAAAGCAAGAAAATAAACTTTTCTTAGCCATGGTTAATAACTGATTAGAGTTTGTACTTAAGATGAAATATCAGATTAGGTATGGCGGGGATTTTATAGGGTTGTCTAGCAAGAGATTCATATGTATTGGAAGAGTTTTAAGTTTATCGGATATTTGATTTCGATATTTGATTTCTTGATTATGCAAATCATAAATGAAGTTTTGTACAAACAGAAGTCTAATGTTGAATTTGAAGCAAAACAGCACGTAATTATATAATCAACTTTTAGTTATTTCTACTGTTTAACCCCAGGGTCGGCCCTTCCATAAAGCAAGTAAAGCAACTGCTTTAGATCCCATAATTATGAGGTCTATTTTTTGTTACACCTAATAGCTTATGTATAAGTTTTAAAAAAAGTTATGTGAAGTGAAAAATTTCGATTTCTTTCTTTAACAAATATATAGAAGAAGGATTTGCAACTGCTCAGATTTTTGCCTAGAAAATTTGCACTTGAAATGAATATCGAGCCTAAATTTCGTAAGAAACGTGTGATATATAGGAAGTAATAATTTGAGGAGAATGTTGATAATGAAATCTCAGAATCTTTCGAAGAGTCCTTTAGAGGACGGGTTATTCACATTTCATTTGATAGAACGAATTAAAAGCTAAGCAGTGGAAATTCTAAAGATTTTCCGCGAAAAAAATAATAGAGATGTCTCCTACGTTACCCATCGATTACTTTTATACATAGTAGACAAGGTTATTTTTTCACTTCAAAATAGATTTGTGCAATTCGAAGCATAGGAAAATATTTTTGATTTTCTATTTAGCAGTAAAAACTAAGATCACCAGCTAGATGATGAAAATTTTAAAAAATATAACCTCAATCTTAAATGTTCCTTGAAGCATAATAATCAATTCGATATTGATGGTTAGATTTATTTACTGAATTAAAGGTATTAAAGAAAATAGTACAATTAGAAGATAACAGTTTAATTGATACAGTCAATCAAATAAAAAGATATGATTCTTTTCCAAATGTCTATATTGCTTATCGAATAATGTTAATAACTCATGTTACCGGTTTTCAGTGAAAAGAAGTTCTAAAATTTAAAATTGATAAAATCTTACTAAAGATTAACAATGTCTCAAGAAAGGTTAAGTGGATTAGTTATATTGTCAATGGAGAAATACTTATAGGAGTTATTGATTATACGAAAATTATTAATATCTTTGTATCTAAGAAAAACTAGAAAAATAGACTTGAAATAATTTAAAAAAGAAGAAGATAAGGCCCCTCATAAATTTTGGCTTTAGGCCACAAAATTCGTCGGGCCGCCCCTCTATAATCCGTTTATATGAATAATATATAGTCTATCAGTGGTTCGGAATTTTTGCTTGATTTAATCCCTTTTAAATTAAATCAATTTTATCACTTCAGCTAATATATATACATGTTTTGAGTAATGATTTTAAAATAAAATCGATAACGTAATAATGACTTTCTTAAATAATTACGATTGTCTATCTTATTTAAATTAAGGTTGTTATCGTGAGAATTTGATGTTTAACGTAAAGTATATATATTTACATGTATATCGCCTCATATTTTACTTTTGTTTCGTGAGTTTTAGATGTTAATTGTGATGATTTATATTGATTTGTGGTGTTTTTATGTGTAGGAATGATTTGGGATCAATTGGGGACGAAACGCACAAAATTAGAGCGAAAACGCACAAAACCGGGAAAATGGCAATTTTGGGCGCCACCTGTGGCGCTGGAGGCAGTAGACTATTTCCAAGCAGCGCCCTGGTGGACGCCTGGCGCTACCCAGGGCGCCGATGACGTGAATTTCTCCTAATTTGATCCGGACAGAGTTAATTCGACCCTAGATCTACCCAACACGTATAAAAGCAAGTCTAAACTCAATTTTGAGGGGGGAACGTGATTTTTGGAGAGAAACACACTTGGGAACACGGATTTGATAGACTCTTCCGTACCTTTTCTAGTACTAATTGATTTTATGTTTGAAAATATTATTTTTGATGATTGTATGAACATGTGGAACCCTATTATTCTAGGGTAATGGGTGAAACATGAATGTTATATTTGAAGATTAATTTGATGAGTTGATTTTATCATATTGGGTTGTTTATTTAATTCTGTTCTTAATTATTTTACTGAGTAGCTAACAGTGAAATACTATATACGAATCTAGAGTTGAAATCGAAAGTGGAAATTTTAGATTCCATATAGAATTAAATAGAGTAGGTTCTTGAACCCGGGCATCGGGGAACGGATTCGCAATTAGGATAGACATATACCTTTTGCCTTGCTTGGTTGAAATACAGGAATTGTGAATGCATTCTTGTTAATCTTGATTCCATAGACATATAGGCATTAAGTTAACTTGAATAGGAGAATAAGAACTCGAAAGATTCTTATGAGTAATATCAACCCTGCCAATCAACAATCTAGATAAATCACTTAGTCATTTTAAGCCAAGAATATAACACGATTGTTAGCTAACCCGTGACCCTGGAATATCCTCTCCTATTGATTGTTAGTCGAAATTACTATTTGTTTTGGTTGAGTTCCTAGTTAATTCATTAATTGGTATTTTAGGTAGTAACTTAGTTAATTATATGTTTTGTGCTAAATCTCTTAAATCGATAAGTTAATTGAGTAGAATCTGTCAAAAGTTAATCATAAGTCTTCGTGTGACGATACTATACTCACTACTTTATTACTTGACGACCACGTATAATTGCGTGGGTGTTTTGGTCGCAACAAGTTTTTGGCGCCGTTGCCGGGGACTTAGAAATTAGCTACTTGATTGAGTTAAGCTTTTATTAATTATTTGTTCAAGTTTTAATTTTTAGTTTGCTTTGTTTGTGTTAACGCATGCTCTTCTCTTGAATGCGGAGGAGTAGAAGCGCAAACAACCTCCTTCTTCTAGATCCAGAAATTGAACGAACACTCCATAGAGTGAGGAGGGAAGTCGAAGCTAGAACGAGAATAGAAAGAGAGTTGGACATTGTAGTTCAACCACATCCAATTGAGATGACAGATAATGAAGAGCGTCCGGTGATAGTAGCCGCAAGGCCCAATCTTGCTAATATGACTCAGGCTATTGTGAAGCTTGATATCACAGGACATTTTGAACTCAAACAGTACATGGTACAACTGATTCAATCCACATGGAAATATGTGGGTCTATCTCATGAAGACTCGCAGAGGCATATTCAGAATTTCTTGGAAATTACGGACACCTACAATTATCCTAACGTTTCCAAGGACTATGTCAGGCTGGCACTATTTCCCTTTTCCTTGATGGGTGAAGCTAAGGAATGGTTGCAAAAGGAGCCCGCAAACTCAATCCGCACTTGGGATGATTTGGCAAGGAATTTCTTAATCAAGTTTTTCCATACTAAGAAGACAAAATCACTGAGAAGCCAAATTCTTGGGTTCCAACAACGGGATGGCGAGACACTTCGTCAAGCTTGGGAAAGATACAATAAGCTATTCAGAGACTGCCCGCATCATTGTCAGACTAATGAGGTATTGGGGTACACTTTTGTTTATGGGCTAGACGAGACATCAAAAATGAATCTTGATTCAGCTTGTGGGGGTTGTATGGCCAGACCATACAGTGAGATTCAACTCTTGCTAAATAACTTCACTGCTAATGATCATAACTGGCAAGGAGAGGGTGACACAAGAAGAGCAATTAAACAGAAAGCAGTCGGGTTGATTGAGCTCGATGACCTCTCAGCCATGAGAGCATATATTGCAAAGCTGGAAAATCAGATGAACAAAATGTCAATGCAACAAATACAATAGATACAACATGTACAACAGATGTCTATTTGCTGCGAACTATGTGGTGATAGTCATATGAGTGACATGTGCCCAACGAATCCCGAATCTATATATTATGTGGGGCAACAGAACAGAGGCTCAATGAATCAACATGCACAATATGGGAACACTTACAATCCAAATTGGAGGAATCACCCTAACTTCTCATGCGGCGGAATAAACAGAATCATAATCAATATAGGCCCCAAGGAATTTTCAATCAGCCTCAGATTCCACCCCAAAAAATAGAAGAGAGTACGAATGACTTGCTAAAGAAGTTGTTGCTTGACAATCAACAACTCGTGACTGATTTCAGACATCTTGAGAGGCAAATGGGAAAATTAGCAGCAAATCAAAATTCTAGACCTGCAGGTTCTCTTCCCAGTGATATATAGAAAAACCGTCAAGTTAATGCAGTCACACTCAGAAACGGGAGGGAACTAGAGAAAGTGCCAAAGAAGAAAAAGGACAAGCCTATACCTGAGGTGGAGCTGATCCCTAAGGCAATACACGAGTCAAAGAAAAATAATGCAGGTTCAGAGCCAGCGGAGGCTGAAAGGCCACCACCACCTTTCCCCTAGAGATTGCAGAAAAAGAATGATGATCGCATGTTCAACAAATTTCTCTCTATGTTAAGCCAGATTCAATTAAATATTCCATTGATGGATGTACTTCGTGAAATTCCAAAGTATGCTAATTACATAAAAGATATAGTGGCTCACAAGAGGAAAATTACTGAGTTCGAGACAGTTGCACTTACTGAGGAATGCACTTCAAGGGTCCAAAACAAGCTTCCTCAAAATCTTAAGGATCCTGGCAGCTTCACCATCCCTGTGCAAATTGGTAATATTGACGTGGGTCATGCTCTTTGTGATTTGGGGGCGAGCATAAATCTAATGCCTTTGTCCTTATTTAAGCAATTGGGTCTGGGAGCTCCAAGACCCACCACTGTGATGCTGCAATTAGCTGATAGGTCCATACCCTACCCTGAAGCAGTGATTGAAGACGTGCTGTTGCAGATTGGGAAATTCATCTTCCCAGCTGACTTCATTATTCTGGATTTTGCGGCTGATGAACAGGTTCCAATCATATTGGGACGACCCCTCTTAGCTACTGGCGATGCAATAATTAAAGTAAGAGAGGGAAAAATTATTATGAGGGTGGACAACGAGGAAGCGGTCTTTAATGTCTATAAAGCAATCCAACTTCCCCGCCACTATGAGGAACTTTCTATGATGTCTGTTGTAGAGGTGGATGAGCAACTGCTTGACACAAGTGTATATCTAGAAGACTCTCTAGAAAAGACACTCATGTTGTTCGATAGCTTGATGATTGATGATGACGTTGAGGAGATGATGCATATCCTATATGCATCTTGTACTTACATGCAGGGAAGACATCCGTTTGAGCCTCTTAACAGGCCAAGTGGGACTTCTCCGAAGCCGTCAATTGAAGAAGCTCCAAAATTGGAGCTTAAACCTCTGCCCCCGCACCTTCAATATGCTTATTTGGGTAGTTCTGACACTTTACCTGTTGTTGTTTCTTCTGACTTGTCTAAATTTCAGGAAGAAAAGCTGTTGAGAGTGCTACGTGAGCACAAACGAGCAATTGGGTGGACGATGACTGACATTAAAGGCATTAGTCCAGCTTTCTGCATGCATAAAATGCTCATGGAGGAAGGACACAAGCCAAGTGTAGAGCAACAACGACGACTAAATCCAATCATGAAAGAGGTGGTAAGAAAAGAAGTGATTAAGTGGCTTGATGCAGGTATTGTATTTTCAATATCGGATAGCAAATGGGTAAGCCCCGTTCAATGTGTACCAAAGAAAGGGGGGATTACTGTGGTGGTTAATGAAAATAATGATTTAATTCCTACAAGAAATGTTACTGGGTAGAGAATTTGCATAGATTATAGAAAACTGAACAATGCCACCCGGAAAGACCATTTTCCCCTCCCTTTTATTGACCAAATGCTTGATAGATTAGCTGGCCAGGAATACTACTGTTTCCTGGATGGTTATTCGGGGTATAATAAGATTTCTATAGCCCTATAGGACCAAGAGAAAACCACATTTACGTGTCTTTATGGCACGTATGCGTTCAAGAGAATGCCCTTCGATCTCTGTAATGCACCTGCGACTTTTCAAAGGTGTATGATGGCTATTTTTACTAACATGGTCGAAAGATTTGTAGAAGTATTCATGGATGATTTTTCTGTGTTTAGATTTTCTTTTGATACTTTCTTAACGAACCTTGATAAGGAGCTTGCTAGGTGTGAAGAGACAAACCTTGTACTAAACTGGAAAAAATGCCATTTCATGGTACGTGAGGGTATAGTCCTGGGGAAAAAGGTGTCCAAAATTGGGTTGCAGGTGGATAAAGCAAAGGTGGAAGAGATGGAAAAATTCCCCCCACCAACTTCCGTCAAAGGCATTCGCAGTTTCTTGGGCCATACAAGTTTTTATCGTCGCTTCATTAAAGATTTTTCGAAAGTTTCTTCTCCTTTGTGCAGGCTCCTAGAGAAAGATGTCCCCTTCAAGTTTGATGATGCATGTCTGAAAGCATTTGAGGAGCTGAAGGGAAAGTTAGTGACTGCACCAATTATCGTTGCTCCGGATTGGGAGCAACCATTTGAGTTGATGTGCGATGCAAGTGACATATCAATCAGAGCTGTTTTGGGGCAAAGGAAAAACAAAATCTTCCACTCCATTTACTATGCCAGCAAGACTCTAAATCCAATCCAGATGAACTACACAGTTATTGAAAAAGAGTTGCTTGTAGTGGTGTGGGCATTTGACAAGTTCCGATCCTAGCTAGTGGGGACAAAAACCATCATCTACACAGATCATTCAACTATCAGGTACTTGTTTGAAAAGAAAGACGCCAAGCCGAGGCTGATTCGTTGGGTCCTCTTCCTGCAAGAATTTTACTTAGAGATCCGAGATCGAAAAGGGACAGAAAATCAAGTGGTTGATCACTTGTCCCGACTCGAAAATCGGAGCCACGTAGCTGAGGGGGGTTTAATCAGAGGAACATTTCCCGACGAGTATTTATTATCAGTCACCTCAGGTGAAGCCCCATGGTATGCTGATTATGTGAATTTTATTGCAAGTGGGGTGACACCACCAGAATTGACACCTGACAATAGAAGAAGATTCTTACATGATGTGAGGCTCTACATATGGGATGAGCCATTCTTATATAGGCAGTGCACATACCAGTTGGTGCGAAGGTATGTTCCTGAGGAAGATATGAATGCAAAACTACATAACTGCCATGCTTCACCATATGGAGGTCATCACGGTGGGGACAGAACCGCCTAAAAAGTGCGACAATCGGGTTTCTATTGGCCAAAATTTTTTAAGGATGCACATGCCTTTGTTAAAAATTGTGACAGATGCCAAAGAACCGGAACTATCACGAAGAAGCACGAGATGCCTCTGCAAAATATTCTAGCAGTTGAGCTTTTTGATGTTTGGGGGATTGATTTCATGGGACCATTCCCATATTCTAATGGTCACAGGTACATCTTAGTAGCGGTCAATTATGTGTCTAAGTGGGTAGAGTCCATTTCTCTTCCTACTAATGACGCAAAGGTAGTGGTAAGCTTCGTTATGACGCACATCTTCACACGTTTCGGGAGGCCAAGAGTGTTGATAAGTGACAGAGGTACTCACTTTTGTAACAAATTGCTGAATAATGTTCTTGCAAAATATTGGAGTTAAGCACAAGGTTTCCACTGCCTATCATCCCCAAATGAGTGGTCAAGTAGAAGTTTCAAACAGAGAGGTAAAGAAGATTTTGGAGAAAACAGTGAGCGGGAACAGAAAAGACTGGGCCGCGAAATTGGATGACGCATTATGGGCATATCGAACTGCATACAAGACCCCCATTGGTGCTTCTCCGTATAGGTTGGTTTATGGGAAGGCATGCCACTTGCCCGTTGATCTTGAACACAAATCCTATTGGGCGATTAAAAAGCTAGATGTGGAGATGGACTCAGCTGGTAAGAAGAGATTGCTGCAAGTAAATGAGCTTGATGAGTTTTGACTGCACGCATATGAAAATGCCAAATTATATAAAGAAAATACGAAGAGGTGGCATGACAAGCACATCAAACATCGTGAGTTCGAACTAGGCCAGGAAGTTCTCTTGTTCAGTTCAAGGTTGAATCTTTTCCCCGGAAAGCTTAAGTCTTGTTGGGCAGGTCCTTTTGTTGTGGTAAGTGTAAGGCCTCATGGAGCGGTGGAATTGCGTGATAAGAGCTCAAATGGTACATTCTTAGTAAATGGCCAGAGAATAAAGCATTATTGGGGTTGTGACATTGCACATCATAAGACCTCAGTGGACTTGGCCGATACGTAAAAATGTGTTGAGTCATGCCGCGACGTTAAATCAGGTGCTTGTTGGGAGGCAACCCAATTTTTTTATTGCTTTCGTAGTTAACTTCTTAATTTTTTTTAAGTGGGGTAGATGGATTTTGCATTTTTCTTTGTAGGATTAGAATTGATAGATATAATGGTGTAGGACATGTAATTGAGTATTTAAAAAGGTTAGGGGGATCGGGTTGTTAATTTAAAAAAAAAAAAATTCGAAAAAAACTGGTGCCCAGGCCAGCGCCCAGCGCTACCTTGGCAGCAGAACCAGTGTCCAAACAAAAAAAAAATTGTTTTCTTTTTCTTTTTTGTTTTTTTAATACCCACACCCATTAAACCCATCTAATTACCCACCTACACTAACATTATAACCCACCTTCTACCCATATACCCAAACCCACTTACACTATAATTTTCTAAAGACACACAAAACAAAAATAAAAAAAACACTCCCCACTCACGCACTCCCTTCCCGCAATCCCTCCCCTTTCCCTCAAAAAAAAAAATTCTCAATTTTTTTTATCTTGATTTTATTCTCCAATCTTCAGGTATGTTCTTCTTAGTCTTCTCCTTCTTCTTTTATGTGTTTTAGTGTAGTAATTAAAGGTATATCCCATGAGCTCTAACTCCCTATTTTTCCCTTTATGAAATTGTAAGAAAGTTATGGTGGTTGGCTTGGTATTGTTGAATTTTTGGTGTTTATTATGTGGTTGGAGTAGTAAGCTAATAGTCCCTCTACTCCATTAAAAATTGGGATTGCCATTCTCTTCCACCATTGTTGAATTCTAGAACTCACACTTTGTGCCCATAAGGTGTTTGTAAAAATGCTTGAATGATGTTTTTGGGTACACCGGTGAAGTCTTGAGTAACCGAGTGTCTTTATGATTGAATTTGGGATAAGTGTGGGGTGTGTAGGGATGTTGCTACATGTTAAAGGTTTGAGCTTTAAAGCAAAAATCATGTCTTGACACCATGTATTTTATGTATTGTATGTTGTTGACTTGTTGTAAAAAATTAGCTAATGTAGTGTAGTTTTGAGTGTATAAAAGGGAGTCACACATGCCTATTGCTTCGATTACTGTGAATTCATGGAGCCATGATCAATTAATTATTTGAATAGCTTGGGGAAGTCTTGAGTACCCATAGCTTTAGGATGCAACATTGTGCCTTTTCACATAAAAGTCATGAAAAAATAGTATTAATTGCACCTTTGGTTTTAAGTGTGGGATCCTTGAAGGACTTTCACCATAACCTTAGGTATAATATTTGACAAGTCTCATGTTCTTGTGTTCATTGTGTTTCAAGATACAAAATGGCTCGCGATAGTGCTACCAAAGGCAAAGGCATTGGAAAATCCTCCTCCACCTCTCCTGCACCCAAGAAAAGAAAGCAAGGAGATGGCCCTTCCCGCCAAGAAAAAGGCAAGCAATTGGCCAAGAGCTCACAACTTGCACCTTTGAAACCGCGACCCCGGTTGGATTTGGTAAATGATGCGATGGTTGCATGGCACAGGGACTTTGTGCCAAAGGGTCATTATATCTCCGAGGTAGGGATTAACACCAAGGCCTTGGAACGAAACTTTCTTGAGGTGATGATCCAACTCCGTGCCAGGCACATGGAGAAGTTATTGATATGCCCAGGACCGACAAATTTGAGTATGGTCCGGGAACTCTATGCCCACGAGTACGGGGTGTTGAGATTAAAATGCACAGGGCAGACATATGCAAATACGTGGGGGTTGAAGATGTTGACCCAAGGAGACTTCACAAATTTGTCAAGAGCCCCAAATACACCTTGATACGTCACACTTTGTGTGGCGTTGATTCGAATGCCAAATGGACCAAACAACACGATTCATGTTCATATGGTACGGTCCGATTTTAACAAGACTGCCAAGGTGTGGCAGAATTTTGTACAGGCCCGTCTCATGCCTGCTGAGCATATCAGTGACTGCACTCATGCTCGAGTGTGTGTCGTTTATTTTTTGATGACAGGCCGACCCATAAATGTGGGTGAGTTGATGTTGGGGGAGATGGCCCGTACGAGGTTTAGGCGGCAGATCAAGTGGTTTTTCTTTGGAAATTTTCTCACCAAGTATATGATGGACCTCAGGGTACCTGAGTACAAGGGGTATGACGAGGTGGTGGAGCCTCCACCCGGGCTAATGGACATTACTACACTGCTGGAGACATCATCCAAGCTAACACCAGCTGCGCGCTTTGAAAGGGACGAGAGCTTCAGCAGGTACATGGTTAAAACTCTGAACTTTTTGATGTGCAAGGCGGGTGCTACAGATGTGGAGCGTATGGAACTACGCAGTGAGCTATCCAGTTCTGCCGAAGAGATGTTGGGGATTGCACCTGGCAGCCCCATCCATTCTTCTGAGGACGTGAACATAGTACGCGGATCTGACACAGAGGATGAGGGTGGTGAGGAAGTTACCGGACCCCGAGCCGTGGTTCCTCTCGGACCAGATGATGATGAGCCTGCAGCTGCTGCTTTGGCGACCTCCGATTGACAAGGAGCATTTCTTTTCACCCTACTTTACTTTTTAATTTGTATATGCATCGGGTACTATGCATGCTTTAAGTGTGGGGTGGGAAGTATGCTACTTGTGATATTGTTGTATAAATTGTATAATTAGTTTTTAATTTTTTTTTAGTGTTAACTAGTTTTGTTTAGTTAGTTAGTTTTTGTTTTTAAATGCTATTTTCATTTTTTAGTTTTAGTAAGAAAAAGCTCGGACTTTTCCCAACGATGGATCTGTTGGACAATTTTCTTGAGGGATTAAAGTCCGAGTAAAATACCAAAAAGATTTTCTTTTATTTTTTAGCTAGTTAGGTAGTATCCCTTGGTTTTTCTTTCGACATCGGTTCTTTTCCAAGGGTGTAGCTCGAACCAGGTATTCTAGTTAGTTTTTATTTTTATTTTTTTAGGAGTAGGTTAAGGAAGAAAATTGAGGTGCTCTAAGATACCTATTGACATGGTTGGTGTTGGCTAGTTAAGTTATGGCATACGCTCTGTCTTCCTGCATATATGATTTGAATTGTAATTCCCAAGTAAATTAAGTAGCCTACTCTTTGACGCCTCTTTCTCAGTTGATTGACTTGTATGCTACCTAGTGCATTGTTGCTTAAAAATTCTCAAATTGTTATGCTTGCTTGACTTGAGAGTCACACAGAACTGTCTTGAGTGAGTCAAGTGTCATGTGTGTGTAAGGATTGTTGATATTTTTCGCTACCCTGTGTAGTCTAGAACTTGCCCCGTGTGTTATCAACGCGAAATCATTAAGTTATGCTAGTCTATGAGATGACGTAGGCATTTCTTTCTTGATCATAAAAGTGCTGGTCACATAAAAAAATAAAAATTTCCCGTTGCTAGCCCTTTTCAGCCTATAGACCGTTTCCTTGACAACCACATTACAAGCTATATCCTTTTTTTCTTAATTTACATTGTTTTGATCCTTTAACCTTTTAAAGCACTTTAATTGTGAAATGAGCGCTAACATAAGTAAGAAAGGACTAAGTGTGGGGTGTATTTTGAGTGGAACCATGGAAGGGCCCGTAAGGTGCAATAAAATTGTGAAAAAAAGGTTCACTAGCTTATGAACTTGATAATATGGAGTGTGTGAAGAAAAAAAGAGCAAATAAAAGTTCAAATAATGTAGAAAGACACACATCTCCTAATCATTCTCATTCATGCTAGTGAAACTATAAGAGGTGCTTAATGGAGAAGAGGGCTATGTTATATATGATATATGACAAGTGTATGGATTGAGAATAAATTGAGATTGATTTTCGAGTGTAGTGTATTAAAGTGCTTAGGAGGGTTAGTCACTATTCCTAAATATATCCTACCCGTCCCTTAGCCTACATTACAACCATAAAGTCCTAATTGATCCTAGATTTGGCTAGCTTAGATTAGTAGAGATGTACACTACGGGCAAGCTTATGGTACGACCACGGGACGCACATGAATTATTTGTGAGAGTGAGTGAATTTTGTTCAATTGTGTGATGTCCTTAATTTATGTTCAATGACATATTTGAATGTGTGGACTACTCTTATATTCACTCTTTTGCTTGTGGTGAGGGCACTTGGTCTCATAACGGATTGGTGATGTTGTAATCTTTCTTATGTTGGGTGAGTGTGTGAGTTGAGGACGCTTAGTGGTAACGAGTCATATTTTGAGATAAGGTAGTTGTGGAGGGGTTACTTGAGTGTTTGAGTTCCTTGAATAATATTGACTATACTTGGGATATTTAAAAGCGAGAAGAATGTGAAAATTGTGTGTTCATTTTCAACATCGATTATATTCAAAAGGCAGGGTGTTGATTGAATTAATTGTGAAGTCCTCTTTCATAATGTTAATCATGTGTTGGAGGGTAGTATGTTGTTCCATTGCTCGAGGACGAGCAAGAGTCTAAGTGTGGGGTGTTGATGTTTAGCTTAAAGTATATATATTTACATGTATATCGCCTCATATTTTACTTTTGTTTCGTGAGTTTTAGATGTTAATTGTGATGATTTATATTGATTTGTGGTGTTTTTATGTGTAGGAATGATTTGGGAGCAATTGGGGACGAAATGCACATAATTAGAGCGAAAACGCACAAAACCGGGAAAATGGCAATTTTGGGCGCCACAGGCAGGGCTGGGCGCCACCTGTGGCGCTGGAGGCAGTAAACTATTTCCAAGAAGCGCCCTGGTGGGTGCCTGGCGCTACCCAGGGTGCCGATGACGTGAATTTCTCCTAATTTGACCCGAACTCAGTTAATTCGACCCTAGACCTACCCAACACGTATAAAAGCAAGTCTAAACTCAATTTTGAGGGGGGAACGTGATTTTTGGAGAACAAAAGAACAACACACTTGGGAGCACGGATTTGATTGATTCTTCCATACCTTTTCTAGTACTCATTGATTTTATGTTTGAAAACATTATTTTTGATGATTGTATGAACATGTGTGGCTAAGAACCCTATTATTCTAGGGTCATGGGTGAAACATGAATGTTATATTTGAAGATTAATTTGACGAAGTTGATTTTATCATATTGGGTTTTTTATTTAATTCTGTTCTTAATTATTTTATCGAGTAGCTAACAGTGGAATACTATCTACGAATCTAGAGTTGAACTCGAAAGTGGAAATTTTAGATTGCATATAGAATTAAATAGAGAAGGTTCTTGAACTCGGCATCGGGGAACAAATTCACAATTAGGAAAGACATATACCTATTTTCCTTGCTTGGTTGAAATACAGGAATTGTGAATGCATTCTTGTTAATCTTGATTCCATAGACATACAGGCATTGAGTTAACTTGAATAGGCGAATAAGAACTCGAAAGATTCTTATGAGTAATATCAACCTTGTCAATTAACAATCTAGATAAATCACTTAGTCATTTTAAGCCAAGAATATAACACGATTGTTAGCCAACCCGTGACCCTGGAATATCCTCTCCTATTGATTGTTAGTCAAAATTACTATTTGTGTTGGTTGATTTCCTAGTTAATTCATTAATTGGTATTTTAGGTAGTAACTTAGTTAATTATATGTTTTGTGATAAATCTCTTGAATCGATAAGTTAATTGAGTAGAATCTGTCAAAAGTTAATCATAAGTCTTCGTGGGACGATACTCTACTCACTACTTTATTACTTGACGACCACGTATACTTGCGTGGGTGTATTTGGTCGCAACAAAATTCCGTAGTGTCGTCAAAGCAAGACATCCTTATGGATTAGGGGACTTTTTAATTTTCTTACGAATTTAATATTTGTGATTTATGATTATCATAAACGAAGTTTATGTTTAAACAGAATTCTTAACAAACATGCATTACAGTGACCAGATCACTGCCATCTAGAGTGTAACGGCCCGACCGGTTGTTCTGAGAGTGTTAGCCCCGTTTTCCCAATTTTTGCTTCATTATATGTAGTTCGCTCTTTTATGTTGTGCTAGGTTGGTTGGCTCGTGTTCGGAGTGATTTTGGAAAGGAATGAGACACTTAGTCTCTTAAGTTGGTTAATTAGTGGAAAAGTCAACCGAAAGTTGACTTGTAAGTAAATGATCTCGGAATTTGGTTTTTATAGTTCGGGTAGCTTTGTTAGGTGATTTGGAACTTAGGAGCATGTTCGGAATGTTATTCGGAGGTCCGTGGTAGAATTAGGCTTTCATTGGCGAAATTTAATCTTTGGGCGATTTCCGGTCGGCAATGGAAAATTTGATATCGGGGTCAGAATGGAACTCCGGGAGTTGGAATAGGTTGGTAGTTGCAAAATTTCAGGTAATTCGAGCGCCTTTTGGTTGGTTTCAGCATTGTTGGCGAATTTTGGAAGTTTAGAAATCCTTAGGCTTGAATTTGGGGTTAATGCTGTGTTTTGATATTGTTTTGGATGTTTTGAAGGGTCGACTAAGTTCGTGGAATGTTATGTGACGTATTGGTATATTTGGTTGAGGCCCCGAGGGGCTCGGGATGATTTCGAATGGTTATCGGAGAGTTGGAAAAATTGGAGTTGCAGCTGGAGCTGCTGTTTTCTGTCATAACCGCACCTGCGGATTGGGGACCGCAGGTGTGAGCCGCAGAAGCAGAAAAGAGACCGCAGAAGCGGCATTGGTCGTAGGAGCAGAGGGCTGGACCGCATTTGTGAGCCCGCAGGTGTGAGATCTGGGGTGCAGGTGCGCCGTCTGAGGACTTAAGTGATTTTCGCAGGTGCAGGTTTTTGGGCGCAGAAGGGCCCGCAGGTGCGAGATATTGTCCGCAGATGCGGAAAGTGTTGGGCAGAAAGTATAAAAGGCCCCTTCACAAATTTTTCTTATTTCCACCATTTTTGAAGACAGGTTTGAAGCTTTTGGAGTGATTTTTGAGAAGAAATTCAAGGATTGTCAGTGAGGTAAGTTACTTGAGTCTAATACTCGATTTTATGGTGATTTTCAGTTAATTAAGCATGAAATTTGTGGGATTTAATGGTAAAAATTGAGGTGTTAGGGCTTGAAAATTTGAAGGTTTGATTTGGGGATTTGAGGGGTCATATGTGATCGGATTTTGATGAATTTGGTATGTATAGACTCGTGAGTGAATAAGGATTTCAGTTTTGTAATTTTTGTCGGATTTCGAGACGTGGTCCCGGGGGTCGGGTTTGGCCAAATTCGGGATTTGTGATGTAATTTTATAATTTTGATGTGGGCTTCGTTCCTTTAGCATGTATTAATATATGATACTGATTTGGATAGATTCGGGACGATTTGAGGCCGAGTTGAGCGGCAAGGGCATCATAGAGTAGATTTTCGTCTGGTTTGAGGTAAGTAACGCTTCTAAACTTGGTTATGAGTGTTCGAAACCACGAACTACGTGTTATGTGATTAGAATTGGGTGATGCACATGCCAAGTGATGTGCGTGCGGGCGTGCATCGTGAGGCTTGTGACCTGGTTCATTCCATGACACCGTTTATTGGTTCTCTCTTGTTGGTATCTGTGCTTCTGTCAATGTAACTGATGTGAACATGCTAGAAATCATGCTAAATACTAAGTTAAGGCTTCACGCCGATACTGTTGAGACCCGAATGGTCGTCTTAATGCTAGCATGCTAGAAATCATGCTAGATATTATGTCAAGACTTCATGCCGATGTTGTCGAGACCCGAATGGTCATTTTTTGCTGTCATCTCATGTGTTTCAATGATATTATATACTTAGTCCTGTCATTGCATATCATATCATGTCTCAATCTCGGTAATTGTTGTTTGCACATTATATCATTGATTTGGGCTAGTTCATGCATTGTGAGCCCATGTGAGCGAGACTGGAGAGTGATGAATGGGTGAGGCCGAGGGCCTGTTATTGAGTGAAAAATATGGGATCGGGCTGCATGCCGCAATATGTTATATTGATTATGTCTGTATCTGTCTTATGTTAGGCTTGGGTTGTAGGAGCCCCTCCGGAGTCTGTAACACGCCCCCAGTGAGCGCAATGATATTTGAAGGATGGAGCTTCCCTGGACATGGATCTTGTCCGAAGTGTTTATATTTGGAGATGGATCTTCTCCATGAGGCTGGATCAGCCTTCCTCAGTACTGAGTGACTTATGTCTGATGTGTATATATTTTGTGATGATCTTCCCTGGGCCATACGATCCATATACAATACTGAGTGGACGGGTATTTGAGAGTGGGAGCACATTGTGCATTTCATACTGTTGATGCATTAACATGCAGAATACGTTGAGTTATATATATGTTAAACTGTTCGGAACGGTACTTATCTTATCACTTTGAGCTGTCTAGTTAACTGAAAGCATGCCTAAATTTCTATACATTGATTCTGTCATAAATGTGGAGGTTTAGTCCGTCACTACCTATCAGCCTACAATTTAAGCTTGTTACTTACTGAGTTGGTGTAGTCACGTTACCCCATGCACCTTGTGTGCAGATTCAGGTATCCCAGGTCACGCTAGTGCTAGTTGATCGTTTGCTACGGTTCATCTTCGGAGAGAGCGAGGTAGCTAGTTGGCAATCGCAGACCTGCCTTTCTCCTTCCATATCTTCCTTTGTGTATTTTGTTAGCTATTTCCCAAATAAACGTTGTCTTGATGTATTTTCGCACCGTTGTAGTATGGCTCATGATTTAGTGACACCAGATTTTGGGATTTCTCTTTTATTGCAGTATTGTGGGTTTGATTTTATCTTATATTTAGATTTTCCTCTGATGAAAATTGGTAATATTTAAATGTTGTTATGATAGAAATCGAATTGATTAAGAGTGTAGGTTTGCCTAGTTCTACGATAGGCGCCATCACAACCGGATTGATTTTGGGGTCGTGACATAGAGTTTGCTTGGTACTGATCATGATGTGTGACTTATGATGATTAAGCATCTAAATATGAAAAAAACCACTTTATTATTCTCGTTAGACAAGCAAACCAAAGCCCGCACGAATTAATAACGGTAATATCTGAATTATCTTGCATGCATTTCGACTAATCCTTCCAACTTAATGCTAACAATCTATATATTGTAGGTGTTGATAACGTGTTCTCTAAAGTTGGAGAAGATGAGTACACATTGAGTGTTGTAATTAAAATATTTTGGGTGTGGTTGGTATAACGAAATTTTTTAACCGCATGAAATATCCCTAAGGACCTTGAATTTTATTCCTGCCTTAAATACTTTATGACCTAAAACAAGCTCATTATACTTGCTTACTAGCTTATCAATAACAACTTATGTACTTTATTTTTTAATTAAGGGTGTGTCTGGCATGGCGGAACATATTTTTCTATTTTTCACTGTTTGGTTGCACAAAATAGTTTGGAAAATATTTTTCTAGATATCACATTTTTCTGAAATTGGAGGAAAATGACTTCCCTAGAAAACGTTAGGAAAACATTTTTCAAAAACTCCACTTACCCTCACATCTAACCCCAACCCCTACCCTCCCCCCCCCACAAAAAAATATTTTTTTTTTTTGTATTTTCAATTTTCTGGTTTTTCGTTTTTCTGCCCCACCCACCCCCATCCCTCAACATAATTGCCTTGACTAACTCTTGATCGATTACTGTTAACAAATATGGTGTGATGATGTGATCCCTTAACTCTTAAATAAAGATTTCGGGACTATTAAGGCCTCATTTATTTGCACTTAATGGAGGTCTGAATCTTAATCACTCAGATCTCAAACGTTAAGTGCGTTTGTTTTTAAAGTTTGAATCTTAATTATTCAGATCTTAATCATTAACTATGTTTGTTTGTTTGTTTTACTTCATAACCACTTAATGGTCTGAATAAGTCTGTATGATTAAGATTTGTAATAGAGACTTAATTTCATTAAGATGCTATCAACCATATTCATTATTAACTGCCGCCACCGCCTACCATTATCAACTACCACTATGCCACCACCACCACACCACAATCATCATCATCAATCATAGCCGCCACCATTATCGACTATCACCACACACCATCTCCATCACTCCTGCAACCATTATTCTCAACCACAATCAACACTCATTCGCCTCAACTACTACAACTAACTACCCCATCACCATCAAAAACCACAGCAGGCACTGCATATCATTATACCACCCACCACCACCTTCCTCAATCACAACTACCACCACCACCCGCCATTATTAATTATCACCACCCACCATCACCATCCTCAATCATAATCGCCACCATTACCAATCACCACTAGCTACTACCCTGAACCACCACCATCAACCAAAATTATCACAACCATCGTCTCTAGTCGACATTCACCCGTTAACCATCACCACCACCACCTCCAACTATCATATTTTAAGAACTATATATTTTATTAATATAATATTAGATTAATTAGTATTTCATTTAAATGTTATGTTTGTTAATTTTCAAATAAAGATAAATCTTATATATTTAGATGTTAAACATCAAACAGTCTTATTAGTCTTTAGATCTTAATACACATCTTAATATTCAGTTGTGTATTCAGATTCAAATGTCTTAATTTTAATACACATCTTGATATTCAGATATGTATTCAGATTTAGACGTTTTAATCTTAAAAAAACAAACGAGACCTAAGTAACAGATTCGAATTAACCAGTGATTACCAAATAACTCTTGCTTTCCAATATATTTGCTACGTACGCATCCTCTTTTATCAACCCGATATTAACAAATCTAAAGTTCTGTTAATTTACTCCGCAATAAGTTCTTCTTGAATTTTTTTCCCCAAAAAAAAGAAGAATAAATGCTTTTTCACCACGAATTTTAATGATTTAAAATCATATAACTATGTTTACAAGTAAAAAACCCAAAACCCAAAACCCAAAACCCAACCCTGATTTTGTTTCCTCAAAGTTCGTAAAGACAAACGGCTTTGTCTCTCCCCCTGTTCTCCGCCACTGTGTTGTCCAACAATTCTTTCGGTCTTTCTTCTTTTTATCAATTTTCTCCGCCGCTGTATTGTCCAACAATTCTTTCGATCTTTGAATATGGAAGATATCAAATGAAAATAAATTCTTTATGTGTTGAAAGATGTTTCGAAAGGTACTTGCATAAAAGTCAAATTTCATTTTATTTGAGAAGAATTTATGTTTTATTTGAGAGATATTATGAGTTAGTATTCTGTATTAGAAGAATACTATGATGATAGTGAATCTCTGATTCAGATGTGAAAAATTCACTAATAATTGTGTGATCACCTTTTGGTTGGGTGTTATAATAATTGAATTGCCTGAAAGTGGTTGATTAAACAACCTCTTCATGAGTTAAACCGATGATGTTTGACTATAATTATATATTTTTAGTGTATTATTTACCTTATATTTAGATGCTTTAATGCTAAATATATTATATTTAAGCTTAATTGAGTCTATTTATGTGTAGGTACATTAAAAATAAAATTAAAAACAAAATAAAAATTTTATGTATATTTTATATACTAATGAAGTATGATTATTCAACTAGTGGATATTTAATTTACAAAGGAAAACAATAGAACAAATGAAAAAGTAAGGGAATTATTGATAAAGAGAAGAACTGAAAAAAGAGGAAACAATTGCCAAGGATTTGAAAAGAAAACAAAAACGAGAATTGGAAAGTTAGACAACAAATCAATTGGAAACAAAGTGAGGCATCAAATTCAGCCGCCATATGCCAAGCGACGCGAGTGTTAGTTCGCGACAAGCCTCGTGAGACGCAGCCTAACGCATGAACGCACCAGTTTCCGGTCCGAGATTATTATTTTCCTTTTTTATTTTGAATTTGGTTATTTCGAATAGGCTTTCTTCCGATACTTATAAATAATTATTAAATACTATTTTTTACGTGAGACTGATTTTAGACCTAGGGAGAGCACAGAGCCACCGTGGAGGCCGAGATTCATCAGATTCCATCTTTCTTCCATCAAACTGGATAGTGTTTACTTTTTCATGATGATTTGTTGTTTTGCTACCATGTCTATGTAGAGCTAAATTTCACGTTCTAGGGTTGTGGTTGTCATAAATATTGAAGTTTATTAATTATATTAGCGTTAATTCGAGTTATCATCTTTGGTTGTTTCTCTAATTTTGTGCATAATTGCTTAATTGTTTGGCCAGCAGTTGAGTTTTATTTACTATCTATGATATGTTTGGGAAAACCAAGCTTAGATTAGAGTAGAATTAGAGAGAGCTTGTTTCTGAACCCGTGGCTCGTGAAAAGATTTCGTGGTTAGGATAGGAATATACATGACAGTCTTGCTTAGTTGGATATCGTATTATATTCATTCATGATAGATTCAAGACCATAGGAATATTGGGTTGATATATTATGGATAGACGGTGTCACGACCCAAAATCAGTACATGGTCGTGATGACGCCTATCATGTTACTAGGCAAGCCTACTTCCCGAAATATTACTATTGATTGATTTTAAGAATTTAATAAAACAATATCAACATTTAAATTCATAAACTAAATCAACTCTAAGTATAATATAATATAAAATACGGAAGCTAACCCCAAACATCAGGGTGTCACTAAGTCACGAGCGTCTAAAATTATTAACTAAGATCTTATAACTGTCTAACCGTAAATACTATCCAAAGGAATACATGATAAAAGGAGTAACAAGGTCCAACGGGCGCTGGAAGCTACCTTGCAACCTCCACAGATAGCCGACCTGAAATCAACGATCGTCGCGCTCTAACTCACCTGGATCTGCACATAAAATGCAGGGTGTAGTATGAGTACAACCGACTCAGTAGTAACAAAAATAACTAAGGAATTGAGTAGTAGTGACGACCTAAGCAAAGCAGTCTAATTATTTATTTTTCATAATTTATCAATAACATGAATAAACAGGTAAATGCCCATAACTTAGTATTCCACAAAGAAATTTAACAAATAATGCAACAACAAGAAAAGTGAATACGACCTCACATCAGTGTCACTCCAGTACTCATCACTCACACTCAGCACTCAACACTCTGCGCTAAGCACAGACAGCTCACGTGCTACATCATCACTCTTCGCTAAGCAGGGACAACTCACGTGTTACCATATCAATAACTGGATCCGCACGGACAGCTCACGCGCTACAATATCAATTTCCTGGATTCGCACGGACATCTCACGTGCTACGCGGACAGCTCACGCGCTACAATATTTATTACCTGGATCCGCACGGACAGCTCACGCGCTACAATATCAATTACCTGGATCCACACGGACAGCTCACGCCCTATAGTATTAATGTCCTCACATCCAGGCCCTCGGCCTCACTCAGTCATGTACCTCTCCAACCTCACAATTCACAACAAATAAGGGGACACAACGCACATCAAGTATCACAACAGACCATAAAATCCTCGTACGATGTCCAAATTTGACGATTCTTTTTGCTACGGGTCAGTAATTACGATACATATATAATGCTTTATTCAAAACAGAATTCGGATCTCATTTGTTCAATATGATATCATTTATACTTGAAGAAATAACGTCGAAACATAAGAAAAACGAGCACAACGCAGCCCAAACCTATCCGAAACTCACCCGAGCTCCTCGGGACCTAGTACGAACATACTAACGAGTCCCATAACATAAACCAAACTTAGTCAAACCTTCGGAACACCCAAAACAACACCAAAAGCCAGATCAACCCTGAATTCAAGCCTAAGAACTTCTAAATTTCCAACTTTCGCCAATTCATGCCTAATTCTACCACGGACCTCCAAATTACATTCCGAACACACTCCTAAAACTAAAATCACCCAATAAAGCTATCCGAATCATAAAAATCCAAATCCGAATTCATTTACTTAAAAGTCAAAAACTTGGTCAAACCTTTCAAAATTAGAGCTTCTAGCTGAGACCATTCTCCCAAATCAATTCCGGATAACCTGAAATACCAAAATCAACGATTCACATAAGTTAAAACACATCATACAAAGCTACTCATGCCCTTTAACAACTGAGCAAATTGAAATTGGTCAAAACGACTGGTCGGGTCGTTACAAACATATATTATTGTGGGAACATGCTATTTATATAAACGATCCGGTCAACTAGCAATCATAGATAATTTGGATTACCGGGTGTAATTAAGAACTCAATAGGATTGATAAACCGACCACAACCATAGAATCTATATCTCCCTTGGTTACGTGTTTATATTTCGCAATAGTAGTTGTAATAGAAAAGTTAAACTTTTTATCATCTTGGACAGTTAATTGATTTTAGTTTGCTTAGTTAACGGTTAATCTATGTCTCTGTGGGATGGACATCTGAATTTCGAGTCACTTTATTACTTGATGGCCTCGTATACTTGCATGTACTTGGGGAACGACAAATTGTTGGCTTCGTTGCCAGGGACTTGGAAATTAACTTTTTTACTAGATTAAATTTTTACTTTTATCTATTGAAGTTTTTAATTTTAGTTTACTGTAGTTAGTATTATATATTTTTTTACATGGCATCTTTGAACGAAAAGTGGCTGGATAGTAAGTGTTCTTGTTTTTGTGATCCTTGTCCATTTTGTAAAGGACCCCACTTGTGGCAATATTGTAAAAATATTCCCAGGACCGAGTTGTGTGCACCATTTCAGTCCTGTACTATTTGTGATGGTAATTGGAATAATTATCCTAAGTGTTGTTATCCTACTCCAATACCTTCTTATGTTGATTCTAATAATTCTTATGAGTTTGACAGGAGTAACGTATTGGATGTTGTGGAACATGATGTTCGCATTCTTGATATGTGATCACGCTCAACTATGTCTTGTAGAAGACTAAGCGGGCGTTGCAAATATAATCCT